>JAJOZX010000072.1:472500-705000 GCA_023014485.1 Bathynomus jamesi
TCATACGTACTGCCATCGTTTGGTATTTTCAGTAATTATCTACGGTCAAGCGAGAGACAAAGGGCGCGTAAACTCTATTTGCGGAAGATAAGAAAATGGTTGAACGAACAAGACGATGAAATAATCAGGCAAAGAAAACCCAAATACCTTTTAAAGGTATTGTATCAAATACCTTTTAAAGGTATTGCATCACGGAAAAGAACGCGCAAACAAAGGAAGTCATCGCAGTCTGAAGAATTCACGTACCCAGGATGTGGAGTTTAACGAAGAGTGGATTCACTATGGTTCAAACAAGTGGAATGGTGGCACCAAACCTACACAAGCTACGAAACACGCGGTCCTTATCAGCGTGACTCGCGTTTCCGAATACTCGTCCTATTCCTTATTTAATTGGTTATATGTACCATACTCATTTAACACTACAATCAACATTTTCTTCAATAAATCCCGACAAACGACATTAGGGCACCTCATCTACTGATTACCAAATGATATTTTACACCGAAATTTTTAAATAATTAATCTTTATAATCGAATAAAAAGCTTTAAAACTTACGAGAAAACCATTTTTAAATACTTTTTATAAGCGCTTAAGGTTTCCTGAGCTTTTCTTCACGTGGATACGACGGATGCAATAAGATGGGATTGTAATTCGGATAAAATTTCAAAATGATTAACTTTAAAATACTACACAAATACGCAACGGTGAAGTAATTTTAGTCGAGGTCAGTGGGTGTGGAAATATTTCTCTCTGGTTTCATTCGCCATTCGATCCGGAATGTTTGGTTCGTTTTCATTGACTGCATCGACTTTCGCCTCCGTGTCAAATTAAGAAATTTCTTCCTCGCCTTTTAAGTTATAAATAGAAACGAGAAACAATGAAGCGATTAAAGGCAGCTCGCTTAAAACTGCGATTCTTTAGGGCGGTAGTACGTTAAACCAAGATATATTCTAGGAATGATACATTCCAGATAAACAGTAAACAGTTTTGCGTAAAATAAGATGGTTACATTTCTCTCGGTATTTTAGGTAGAAAAAGAAGAAAATTAAAAAAAATTCTTCTAAATTTTGTTAAATTAATTCATTCTAGGAAAAGTCTGATTTACTTTTTTGCCCACGATAAGAAGCAAATAATTATTTGAAGCCCTTAAGTCATCAAATATAATTTTGTAAGGTTACATATTTATTTTCTAGCAAAAACCCACTTGCAAAACTAGCCAATTTTCCTCGACTCGAAAATTTTACAAAATCCAACAGTGGATATCTAAGAATTTTATATATTCCTTCTCCTAAATGTACGCCGCCTTCTAGCATAAATTAATAAACAAACACAGAGAGAATATTGTCGTACAATCAATTATTCATCGAAAAACCTTAACAAGACTGATGTATTTCACAAATATAAATTAAAGACGTACATGAAGCAGTTTTGTTTTTAACGCTGGAGAATGAAGACGAGGGCCTAAAATACTAAATCTATTTCTCGCTGCTTGTAGCATGACAAATAATAACTAAAGAAGACCTCCGTACACGTTCCATATATATACAGGGTGTCCCGTAAGTCCGGTCTCGTAGGAAAATTTATTTTAAGTTAAATTTACAAAAATAATACATTAAAACAAACAAATTTTCAAATTGATGTCTTGTTTTGGGACCTTTTTTTTTTGTTGCGGGTAGAATAACACGCAATGGCTAAGGCGGAAGCCAGTTATAATCGAAAGGAAACGTCAGAGGCGCGTATGTATCAAGGATGGCATTTAAAGTTAATTTTTGTACCTATACTACTACAAAATAATTTTTGCTTTTAATTATTTTCTTTTATTCCGTTATTTGCAATGAAGAGTAGTTGCGACTGTTTAATTACTCTCGGCCACACTATTTTCCATACTTATTTATTATCATCATTTACTATTGGAAAAAAACCATTGGTTCAAAAAATTCTTTTTGGTGTGAAAGTTTATAATTGTTTTTTTATCATAATTAATATTCGTAGGCGAAGAGTCTCCCAAAAAAGGACGTTATATTTCGTTTAATTCGTACGTTAAAATATCTGACATATACATTTTATTTCTACATCATTATTCTCACGGAACTTGGCTTTTTTTTTTTATGTAGTTTAAGGCAGGCTCTCATCGAATTTACAATACAAGATGGCGTATTTTACAACTCAACGAGTGTTTATTGCGAAGCGTTTCCGTACAAAATGTCGTGGAGTGCGAGGCGATTGCGGCTCTGCACTAAAACGACTAATGAAAAAATTCTCAAGATATTGGAGATGTGAAAGAATTTTGAAAGTCGTGTTGATCAAAAGAAAACTGCGTAATACGCTACCCTGTTCCGTCAATCTGACGATGGCTTAGCCTAAACCAAATGAAAAAAAAATGTGCTAGGAAAATTGAAGTAAATCTATGAGCTCAGATAGCAAAAAATATTTAAATCACATTTGCCAAGTATAATGAAAACATAAACGAGAATTTGAAAAGATTTATTAAAGGAATTGTTTTGTTGTTTAAAACTTAAAACTAAAAAAAGATACCCTAAATAATGGGTAAAACATAAAAGAAGATTCGGTCTCAGAAAATTCGGTTTTGGAAGATTCGGTCTTGAGACTCGAAAAGAAAAGTTAAAATGAAATTAAGGTATGAGCAACAGATTTTAAGAAGGCAATTTTAGCACTTTCATCGTACTTTTGCGCGAGTATTTCGATGAGCGAGTCGAGTGTTTCATATTTTTTTCTTTTTACTTGGCTTGTCTCCTCGTTGCAAATGTGAAATTTTAGTCTGCTTATAACTGATGATTTCCATGCGGAATGAAATGCTTCAAGGGCATTAGTAGTTCGGGGCAATTTTTTTTACCTAACCTAACCGAGATTTCCAAGACCGAATTTTCTAGACACCGAAAAAAACTAGCAAGGTTCCACGAAAATAATGATGTGGCCGTGGAAATTTGTCAAATACTTTTTTAACATATAGGTATGAATTAAAGAAAGGAGAGAGAGTCCTTTTTAGGAAACTTTAGTCTATTTCAAAAGACAAAAATTTTAGTTTTGACGATTATCAAAGCTTTAAAAATACTTTTTATCCACTACTTAAATTCCATTCCAACGTAAGATGCTCAGCTATCACATTTTCCTAAACACTACGCAGTAGATTTAAGATAGGCTTATTCAAAATTAGTGCTTTTTGACGCGGGCCAAACATTTGGTTCTAAAATATTGAGTACGTGTCCACGCGCACATCACTAGGCCTACGTATGGATTTGGCCACGAGGTAAATGATATGAATATTGAAATGACTGGAAAGTATTCGCACCAATTAAAATTTTATTTCATAAACACTTACACAAATGAATGATTGATCGAAAGTAATATCTCTCGCGTTGCAACATCGAGGTCATTGACGCCGATGTCGCAACGCCAGAGATACTACAAAAGTAAATAGCCGTTTCAAAATAATAATATTATTTACTAATTAAAATTCACTATAGGCTACGAGACTGATACAATGCTATTAAAAAAAAAAAAACACCCCGACCTTCGTTCATAAAGGTTCTTGATCTCGCAATTAAGACAAAACTTCTTTTAATTTTAGACAAAACACCTTCGAGCTTCTTTGACTTTAAGAAATAAACCTAACATATTAACTTACCGCGGCTAAAACTTAAATTACTTTAAAGTGCATATTTCAAATACAAAGCTTGAAAGTGAAAACCATAATCTCAAATGATAAAAGTACATTCAACCGAAGACACTTCAAACCCGAGGAACAGACTTGCCCTTTCTACAATAAAATTAATAAATATCGAAATAAATAAATGAAGCCCTCATTTTAAAGATAATAAACACTTAATAAAAGACCTGACATATAAAAATAAAAACTCATAAATACATAAGCGTATCCTTCATATGAAATGTCAGTGGAAAATTAATTAATTAATTAATTAATTAATTAATTAATTAATTATATATATATTATATATATATATATATAATCTCCGAGTTAAAAGCAACACACACCCCGTATCTCCGTGTATTGGTGGGTATACTAAAAAATTTTGAGAAAGTGTTTTTTTACCTCGTACAATTAATTTTTCGAATTTGAATAATTTAAATCATAATGCATCCAAGTGTTTACACACGCAATTATTTGGTTTAGGTTAGATTAGAACGTTCGATTAAACTAAACTATAACCTAATTAAAAAAAAATAACTCCGACGAAAATCGGGGATATTAATTTTCTCCGAGGTATTATTTATTATTGGTTAATACAGAGCACGAAATTTATAGAATTTTATACATGGTTGACAAAAGTAAATAGACACCACGATGATTGTTCTCAAGAACAAATGAATGGCAGAGATCATCAATGGAATGCCAGAACGTGCGTCACCTTTACGTAATGAAAAAGGGAAAGCAACACCATTCGAAATATAGTCATTCAATAAATCTGCTATTATTCAGAGCTGGGCATTTGCGGCATATTTTGCGGTACTGCGGTACTTGCGGTACCACCGCACTACCACCCCGGGCCCCCATAACGCAGTACCGCAAAGGATCGCTGAAAGTACCGCAGTACCGCTACCGCATTCAAATTTCCGCGTACCGGTTTGGTACCGGTTTGGTAGTGCAGCAGTACCGCAATATGCCGCAAGTGCCCAGCTCTGCTATTATTTATTCATTGTTATCTAATTTGTCTATCTTTTGTCTACTCACTTTTGTATATATATATATATATATATATATATATATATATATATTTATTTTAGTGGTGGACCGGATATCAGTTTTCCAACATCTGCAGATGCGGATTTTTAATTTCAATATCCGCGGATGCGGATATTTAGTTAATCTATCAATATAATATAGACTTATGAATATAGACAATTTTTCAAATTTCGTGATATTACTATTATGGGAGGCAATGCATAAGAATTAAAATTAATATTTTCATTATGATAAAAATAATAACTTTCTCAAGAGTTTCAGTCACAGAAAATTCAATGAAACAAGTTTCATTCAATTTTCTGCGTTACCACGTATTTATATTTTGAGATTCATATATTTGTTTGTTCATTAATAATTATTAATACTTTACGTGAAATGTGCATGACTGGGCCTTATAAGCTACTTTATAAGCTAATTTAATTGTAAATTGCATAATTTATTAGAGATAATATCCGCATAACATCCAGTCATAAGTGCGGATGCGGATGTTAAAAATGATGCGGATATCTGGTCCACCACTAATAAATATATATATGTTTAATGTAAAGAACGACGCTTGTGTAGAAGAACGTTCCGCGCAAGATGAGGAGGGAGAACGAACAAATGAAAAATGAGGTAACCACCCGGGATCTTCCGATTGCCGGTCAGATATGCTATCGACTACACCATGGGCCTCGATTAATCAGAAGTCGTAATTTTCCTACATACGAGCAGAAACCAATGCCCTGAGGGGGCACCTTCGCATGTCGTACGTACACACACACACACACACATATATATATAATATATATATATATATACACACACATCCCCGCAAGGGGGTTCTAAGCTCGTGCTCTTGAGTGCTCTTTGTGCTCGTTTGTACGTGCTTGTTCCTGGAGGTTTCACGTGCGCCCTCCCGGCCCTAGCACCCAAGGATGATGGGGCTCGACCCTGCAGTCCTTGGTCTTTTTCCACTTCGACTGTCCCCTCCACCCTTTCTTTTTCCTCTGTCTTTCCTCTCACTTTTTCTTTGTTTTTCCACTGAGATATGCCCTTTAAATAGAGGCGAATCGGTTCTTCCCGAACTAAAAAAAAAAAAAAAAAAAAAAAAAAAAAAAAAAAAAAAATACACACACACAGTATAATTAATGTAAAGAACGACGCTTGTGTAGAAGAACGAACGTTCTCCCTCCTCATCTTGTGCGGAACGTTCTTCTACACAAGCGTCGTTCTTTACATTAATTATACTGTGTGTTGTTTGCAGTTAAAATGTATATATATATGTACAGCATGCGAAGGTGCCCCCTCAGGGCATTGGTTTCTGCTCGTATGTAGGAGAATTACGACTTCTGATTAATCGAGGCCCATGGTGTAGTGGATAGCATATCTGACCGGCAATCGGAAAATCCCGGGTTCGATTCCCGGGTGGTTACCTCACTTTTCATTTGTTCGTTCTTCCTCATCTTGTGCGGAACGTTCTTCTACACAAGCGTCGTTCTTTACATTAAATATACGGTGTTGTTTGCAGTTAAAATGTATATATATATATATATATATATATATACACACATTGTGTATATATATACAAAATGTATATATATAAAAATGTATATATATATAATAAATATATATATATAATATATATATAATATAATATATATAAATAAGTATATATATATAATATATATATATATATATATATATATATATATATATATATATATATATATATACAAAATATATGTATATATATAAAAATGTGTATATATACAAAATATATATATATATATATATATATATATATATATATACCGGTATATATATTTTATTTATATACTTCAACGCGTGTAAGTTACGTAAGATATACTGACCTTTGGTGGGGCTTAGCTCTGTATCTGGAATAGGTGACGGGGGTGGCTCGTCCTCGAGTGTCGAAGTGGCGTTATGGAACAAACTTGATGTGCATGTGGAAGGAGGATCGACTCCCGAAAGAGATTCTTCACTTCTGTCCCATTCGCTACTTTCGTGCTGTTCCTGTTTGGGGGGATTGGAAAAGAGTTAGAATAAATCTAAAACTCACCCACCTTCTCGCCCCCTACTCTGCCAAAGAGCTCTTTCTTTTGTATACAATGAACTGTCATTAAAAAACTTAAATTGTTAACTGCTTACATACATACATACAATATATATATTATATATATATATTATTCTAAATACTTTTTAAATCAAAGCCAAACATCTAAATTAGTAAATAACTTTTTTTTCCATTGAAGAGGCGAGCGAGGGAGGTGAGGTTAATGAATTACATGAAATTATAGACGATGCGAGGCGAGGCAAAACTTTGATAAGAGTTAATTAAAATAGGCAAAGAGGTAAATTAATACGGAGACGTTACAACTAAAGCTCCATGTATATTTTATATTTAAGATAAGGTACTATTCTTCTGAAACAATTTCTTCGTAGATAGATGGGGGGGAAAAAAAAAAAAAAAAGATGAGAGAACATTTTAGAATCAGTGAAGACAAGTCATAAGTATTTATTTAGTGGTACTACACATACTGCAACATGCCTCCAAAGGGTACTACCCATCAATCTCGACATTTCACTTTTCTGGACATCGACATTTTATGAAAAAAAAAAAAAAAAAAAAAAAAAAAAAAAAAAAAAAAATCTCGACATGCCACAAAATAGACAAAGGTGCTAACGCGGTCCAGATTATGCACAACGGGGTTTTACGGACAATCTACTACTGTAAATACGCGACCATCCCCAGCCTGTACTTTGGTTTATATACGCAGAGAGAATAAAAATAGCCACACTGGCTGGATGTTGAGAATCTTCTTCTAGACATTCTCGCAAAATTATGAGAGTGAAATGTTGAGAATTCGCGTACGGCACCCACCACTCTTTCAGGCACCCACCACTCTTTCAGGCACCCACCACTCTTTCAGGCACCCACCACTCTTTCAGACTTCTTGATGCGCCTTAAAATTTACGGACAACTTAGCTAAGACTGTATCATGGTGCGATGCTGAACAAGAATAATTTACACTTTTTAAAGGCGAGTCACATCCACTGAATGAAGGTTTCCAGAATGAATTCGCGAAAGAAGAGACTGAAATCTTCTGGACCATTTTATAAATAATTTTTTTCGTTCTTCGTCGAAGCTCGAAGGACGTTCTCTTCTTTTGAAATGTACGCTTCCTCCGTGACCTCCCTCTTATTAAGACGATCTTTTCCAGTGGAGTAATTCCGGCCTTTGTACTCGTCATTCCTGTCATTCCTTTCGCAGTGATAGCAACCCGATGCATTGTTTTCGCTGCCGCCGAAGTTAAAACAAGTTCGTGAATGACGCAAAATGGGCGGATGATGGGAATTCGCGCATGAAAGATTAACGTCAACGAATTTAAAATACAAAATCGTAAATCAAGAGAAAGAAATAAAAAAGCCAAAATTACTTTCACACTCGTTTTTACTTTTTAATATTTTATTTCACAATCGATGTTGGAATAAAGATTCACTAAACTCTATTCCTATTCGGTTAAAGTAGTACTGACGCCTAGTTCATTCATTAACCCGACTAACAGGTAAGAAACTCAGGCTGATAAGATAAGAAGAGATAAAACGGAATGACCGCTTAATACAGTTCCATTTACCATATTTGTTTTCTACCTTTATTCAGAGAACTTTAATCGCGCGCCTAAGTTAGCGTATAAAATGAACGAGACGCCACAACCGGTAGCAAAGCGCAAACACACGACAGATTTCCCAATTTTCTACCATGGACAAAACGAATAGAGACCAAGGACACGATAACTTTAATCATCAAGTTCTCAGAAAACCCGTTGATGAGATAATTAAAAACTTCTCAATTCTTCGTCTAAGATATCCGAGACATTAAAAGAAAGAATGTGGTCTATATATTTGTATTACGTAGCATTTAACTAACTTCATAGAGTAATTTACCGAGCCATTCGAGTACAATATTCGCTGTAAAATATATTAACCGAAACATTTCAATATCTTACAGTGGAATTGACGAAAATATAGTAGTCAGCGGAAGAAAGAATAGGCCCCACTCACATGCAGAGAGGAAAAAAACAAGTGTTAAGTTTTAATCATGCGGCAGCTGAACAGACACGAACACACATTTTTCTTATATTGATTTTAGTCTGCATTTTTGCCGTTCAATTAAGTGTACGATACTCAATACACGGATTTTAAGCGAAAAATTCAGCGATATAAAAAATGACAAAAGTTCCCAGTGCAAGAATTTAGTAAAAAAAAAAATTTAATGAAAAGTTTGTGATGTAAAAAACATTACTGAAAAACTGCTATAAATACCGACTTCACACATATTCCACGAACTTGGAAATGCTTAATACGGAGTTGGTCTCCTTAGACGATAAAGGAATCAAGTTCGTAAAATATTACCGTCTACTAATTTCGATATGAAAACTTAAAACTATCGGATGAATCAGTTGATAAAAAGAACCTTTCAGTCAATGAACTCCCTCGCGAAGCTTAGTAGATTATTTCGACGAAATTTTCAAACACTGATAAAGACACGTCTGAGGAAACCAACAGAAATATAAAATAAACCTTCCACTTAGTCGTTAAGCATTTGTTTCAAGCGCGCTAAATTTCTAGCGTTAAAGCCACCAACATTAAACAAAACAACGAACAACGAACGTGCGTTGACGGTGCGTCTCACCATTTTTTCCTTAACAATATTTTCCAATTCGGAGGCGAGGTCTGCCGTGCTTCCTTCAGACGATTTCGAAGGACCTCTGGCACACTAAGGTAAGGGGGAAAGGGGGTAAGGATACGTACACACTACACACATACACGAATACGAGGATACACGTACGCCAGTACGCATAAAATCCAAAAAATAAAAACTACACAAATTCGGACATTATAAAATTAATTCGGCCATAAATTATTATTTAAAGAAAACGTTTTGCTTCACTCCTTTTAAATCTCAAGTTTTTATGTACTACATTTATACTCAAGAACAATCCTTCGCATAAATTAATATAATCAATTGTCTTCGCATTGCGGAGAAAACTATTTTTAAAAAGTTTCTTATTGAAAGAAGTCTACGGTACTAAAGTATATTATTTGTAAACAAACTCTTCCACCATTAATATAACAGGATTTTTTAATGATCTATTTAGGAACTAATATATATATATCCCTGAAGATGGAAGGAGTACATTCCGAAACGTCGGTATCAAAGTTTGAAGAATGTTTATTCTTTCTCTAGTGTTTCTGTTCAATATATATATATATATGGGATGAATTTCACAATAAAACACGTGAAATGAATGAATGCTGCAAACCACAAGGAAAAAGAAAAACGATTCCAAGGCCTTTCGTGTATTCAAAACTACACCTCGTCAGGGAGGTGTAGCTTTGAATACACGAAAGGCCTTGGAATCGTTTTTCTTTTTCCTTGTGGGTTTGCAGCATATATATATATATATATATATATATACATATATATATATATATACACAGGGTGTCCCAGAATTAACTATCTATTTCAATGAAATCGGACAAATTTTTTAAAAACACACTTTTATTTATGTTTATCATGTTTAATATGTTAAAAAGGTATAAATTTCTAAATTTTTTTCATAATTTTATTTTCATTTTTTTAATTATCTGGTCCAATGAAAGACCGTCTGAAGTCATAGAATGGCAAAGAGACTCTCCAAAAGTTAACGTGTGGCTTGGAATGACCAAATCCAAAATTTATGGCCCATTCTTCTTTGCGGAAGCAACTGTAACAGATACCGTCTACCTTGATATGCTTTAGCAGTTTCTCGAACCACAGCTTCTTGATGATGGCATTCTTGATAATGTTGTGTTTCAACAAGATGGAGCACCATAAATTTTGGATTTGGTCATTCCAAGCCACACGTTAACTTTTGGAGAGTCTCTTTGCCATTCTATGACTTCAGACGGTCTTTCATTGGACCAGATAATGAAAAAATTATGAAAATAAAATTCTGAATTTTTTTTTAGAAATTTATACATTTTTAACACATATTAAGCATGATAAACATAAATAAAAGTGTGTTTTTAAAAAATTTGTCCGATTTCATTGAAATAGATAGTTAATTCTGGGACACCCTGTATAGTAGACCTGAAAATTCAGCACTTCAAAATCGGGCATACTCCAAAATCGAGCACATTTTGAAATCACTAATTTTAAAATCATAAATGAAAATAACAAGTCACGCTGCTTCAGAGACTAATAAATCCATTTGTGAGCGGAAATCATTGCATAAACCTAAATTAGGATCAACTTTATAAAGTTTTATACGAGTGGTTTGCTATAAAAAGGTCAGAAGGTGTTGCTATTTGTGGGCCCATTCTGTCGACGTAGCAATAACAATGTTTTTAGACTAACTTTAGAATACAATTTTCAAATGAATAAAGTTTCTTAATTATGTTTAATTGACAATGATGTTCTCTAACACATTACTGGGCCCATTGGCTCTTATAACTACCATCTTTGGATTAATAAAACAGTAAGTTCATGTTCATTTTTTGTTTACCCTGTACTTTATTATTATTATAAAAGGACCTCTCGAAAACACGGCATATTTTAAAATCCGGCACATACAAATCTCAAAGGGTGCCAGATTCTAGAGAGTTTACTATATATATATATATATATATATATATATAATGAATAGGAACACCAGAGAAAGAATAAACATTCTTCAAACTTCAATTGATACCGGCGTTTCAGAATTTAAATACAACTAATTTAAATACAAAATAAATTGGATTAATGGTCAAAATAAAAAAAAAATAAAATAAAAATAAAAATGTAGAAGCATAAAAACGGAAAGGTAAAATAGGTGAATAAATACCTCGCTTGAAACACAGCATATCTACCAATGATTCGTCAGAATTCAGGTCTCGTTTTAATTTAAAAATAAATAAATAACTATTCCATAATTTTAAGGTTAAGGTCGGAAGAGCTCCCAGCAGCGAGTACGGTCAAAATAGATTGTGAAATTGGGTAGTTATTACGATGTCCGTGGTTGCGTATGTAAGAGTTAGGTGGTTTGCCAAGAAGTAAATTTGTAGACGGATTTACCGAGCTGTTCGTAAATACAAGATTTTAGGGGTCTTCTGGTTTTACCTATATATGACCCCGTACAGCGGTATATAAAATCACTGGAACACTTACGGAAGACTGTCCATGACTCGAGTTCGGGTCTTGCGTGGCACCCAGCGTATTCGGGGTCACCTTTGGACCCCCAGCGGCGGTCATAGGGTGGTTGAAGATCTCCATTTTGGGGATAGAGGGTAACTCAACATCGATGTCGGCGTCGTCCCCATTTTCGAGAGCGGAAGAGGAACGACCTGGACCAACAATAAATAAAACGGAATTAATCCAACGACACCGTTCAAGTTCAAACACGGGCTACTGCTAGTCTCTAGTTAATGTTAAGAGGAACACTTCGAGGCAGACGTATTAACAAACGCCAATCCGGGAAACGTAGTTCGTTCCCCATCCCCCAAACTAATTATATCAAGATTAAGTACCACCCCATTATTTACTATTCAACGCTCGTCATCTAATTTACCGTTAAACTATTACGCGGTTTTGTATACGCCCAATATACAACTAAAGAAAAAGAAGTAACATCCGGAATTCCTATTTCCCCACCTGAAGGCCCAGTGAAGTGGGATGGGTGTGAATTCCATACGAGAATCAGTCAAGCCCGAGCAATCACGGAGTAGGGTGACCGGCCCAACCACCGTTTTCCCTAGGAATTGAAATTAGAGGATTGTCCGAATTTTTAGTAGGTGAGGGGCGAAGGGCGAGACCGTGAGGACAAAATGTTTCACCACCATTTTATTAGATTCAACTCTCGTTTTAAAATATCAAGATCTACTAGATCTAGTTGGAAAACGACTAAATTGGCAACACTGCCCGTGACTAGTTGACCGGTAGGAGGGGTGATGGGAAAGCTCAACAGGGGGGGGGGGATAGGGAAATCCCCGGGTTCGGGTTCAACTCCAATCGCGGCGACGGTAAGAGTCAAACCCGCGCCTTCTCACCCAGAATCCAATTTACAATCAACCAAGCCACGGAAACTCAAAGTATGTAGTAAATACAATTTAATGCTATTGCTTTTAATATGATTTGTTAATTGAACAAAATTTAACGCGATTGTTCTTAATGATTTAATTAATTAATTTGATCGGCGATAAAAGGCAATAAAATTGATCATTGTGTATAACGATTACTTATTTCGAAATAAAGCCGAAAGAGAAGGCGTTTTAAAAGGTAACCAATAGTGTAAAAACTTGCAGTACGGCGTTTTCTTTTAACCAATAAGAGAATGTATAACAATTTGGGTTGTGTGCCTTTTCCCAGAATCATTTTCGTACCAAAATTTCGGATTCCTTCCTTTCGTTATAGGTGAAAGACGCGATATATTCTAGCGTAAAATTAAAATAAACGCTGGATAACGTAATACTGACCACGCAAATATATATTTCTCTCTCTCACTCGCTCGCTCAAAAGACTCACCCGTAAACTAAAAAGTTAAAATTATTAAACATTTTTAGTAAAAAGACCGTCTTCATTCTCCTCGGCCAAGCCATTTTCAGTAGCAAATTGTGTTTGTACAGAAATACCCAAAAATAATTAGAAAAGTAATTAACTAATTAATTAAAATGAAAAAGGGACTATTACAATAGGATTAATAAACACGTAGACATTTATTTTGTTTGTTTTTTAGTAGTATTAACTCTAAAAGGACGGCGCTACATAGTGGTAACCTTTCAAATACGCACATTCATAACTTAACCCTACAAACAATTCCGGCGTTAAAGGGTTAAAGGCTGGTTTGCAACAGATGGATTTCAATTTTATCCAATTTGACATTTATTTTTTAAATATAAATTATTAAATAAAATCGTTAATTTCGTTGACTTTACTCGATTTAACCCTAATGATATTTAACACGACTGAATGAGCCTTGACTGGAGCGACTCGACACCATGGAAATCACCAAATCACGCCTCACGCCATTTCTCTCTCTCAAAAAAAAAAAAAAAAAATATTACAATAGCAGAGATACGGATGTTCTCGTAAGTTAAGGAGGAGGATGCTCACTAACTTTCGAAATAGTTAACTTACGAACTTACTAATGTCTAATGGGAAAAATTTAATTACGTTTGGCGTCGGCCAAAATCGACCCTAATTTTCGCTCTAAGCCCAATTTCCTAAGGTATGCTTTCCTTTATGCATTTATTAATATAATGGATCTTTTCGGTTTTAGGTCCGGCATTGGATTTTTTTTCAGTTTTGGTATAGACGTAGATTTTTACGCTGATTCCATTTCCGCAATCCGTTTCTTGGAGAAATAAACACGAAAAAAGTTATGTGCAAGTTTATTACGTTTACAGGTTTCCAGAACACAGAACGGAACACAAACCAGTTTGCTACTTGCCAAACTGCGCAATATCGTTCAGCATTTGGCGCACTAGATCTTTGCCTTGCCTGCGTGTCGGCGACGCCAGAGAAACTCGTAGAGATACGAGTCGATCATGGAACGGTGCGTACCACACCGGCGCTTGTTACCGCGTTTGAGTTGGTTCCACGTCCACTCTATCCGTTGCGTGTGCGCTCCAGTTGAAGGGTCCACCAAGTTTTCGCTGTGGTTCACTGTTTTGTGACTGAAGCCGTACCCTTCGAGCTGTTCGATATACAAACAGTAGTAGTTTAGGTTAGGTTAGGTTAGGTTAGGTTAGGTTAAGTAGAGGTGGATATTTGAATACAGGTTTTGGGCCATAACTTCTTTCGTTTATTTCTCCAAGAAACGGATTGCAGAAATGGAATCACCGTAAAAATCTACGTCTATACCAAAAACATGGAAAAAATCCAATGCCGGACCTAAAACCGAAAAGACCCAATATAATTTATTACAAAAAGTAACAATACTAATGCGCAAAATAGAAAACTAAACTTATCTCGGCCGAGTGTAAACGCAGACTAACACTAGGGGTGCACCGGATATGAATTTTTCATATCCAGCCGGATACCGGATATGGCCATATTTATTATTAGGTACCTTATTATTTTTACACTCATATTGCTGTTTTGTTTTGCATTGGGGGCAAGCGTCCCCCCAAATATAAGATAAATAATAATTTAAGTATATTCAGATGTTTAATTGTTTTGTTCTCTTTCAGGTTCTTGTGTTGTATTAACCCTTTAATGCCCAGTGTGTGAAATTTTCATCGTTAACTTTGGAAGCAATTTTAGACCTTATTTATAAGGTTATAAGGACGATTTTTGCATCAACTGATTCCGCCTACTTTTCGACTTAATTTGGGTATGAAAGGGTTAAACTATTAAGTATTAATCATGACAAGTTTTGTGTGGTCACTATATAATAAATGATCCTAGCGATATCACTGCAAAGTGTAATATTTGCCAAAAGATTAGTTATCAAATGTGGGATGGAGAAAGGTGGCCAAAAGTCTTTTAGCACAACACCTCTTCATAATCATTTGAAGATTAATCACCCAAAAGAATACGCTGAAGCCAAAAACGAAAATGACAAAAAAGAAAAGCTGCGATTGAATCAAAGGAAATAGGCATAGACAGAATACGGGCTAGACCATCAACTTCTACTGGTAGTACTCAAAGAAAAGAAAATGGGCCAAATGAGTAAGCAGATCTCAATAGAGGAAAGCTTTTCATCTAAAAAAAATATGGGACATCAATGACTCCAGGTCTGTGATGATTCACCGTAAAATTGGCATGATGATGATGGCTTTGGACAACCAGCCATTTACTTTAGTTGAAGATGATGGTTTTATTGATCTAATGGCCTACCTCCAACCCAGATATCTCTTACCGAGCAGAAGGTACTTCTCTGATACTATAATTCCTCGTCTTTATAATGAGTTCAAGTCTAAAATTGCTCAGAAGCTGGAAGTAAATCATGTCAGCTTTTCTTCAGATATATGGACATGCACAACCTCTCAAGAAAGTTTTATATCATTATCGGGTCACTGGATAGATAAAGATTTTGAAAGATACAATGCTGTGCTACATGCCTCTTATTTCTCAGGGTCGCATACTGGCAAGAATATATCTGAAAAGTTTCGCTTTATGTGGGATAGTTGGGATCTTGATGCAAATAAGAGGAATTTATTGGTAAGGGATGGAGCTAGTAATATGGCTCTTGGTAGTGACCTGGCTGAAATACCTTCAATACACTGCAGCATTCATTTACTCCAACTGGTTATTAGTGACTCAATTATGGTTCAGAGGAGTGTAATTGATATCCAAGTTGCAAAAAGGCGCTGCCTTACAACTCACTTTAATCATTCTCCTTTGGCCTGTAATAATTTCAAACACATTCAAGTGCAGCAAAATCTTGAGCCTCTCCTATTGGTTTAAGATGTCCCAACACGTTGAAACAGTGCATATTTGATGCTAGAAAGATTATATAAATTAAAAATTCCAGTGCAACTGTATTTGGCTGATCGTAGTGAATTACCTACCATCACATCCCTCGAGTGGACACTGGTTTTAATATTTGAAGGAGATTTTGTATCATTCTTCCAACTAACTCAGGAAATGAGTTCGGAAAAATCATCAACTTTGTCTTCCGTAATCCCAAGCATTTGTATTTTACAAAGATTTCTTTCAAAGATTGGCCATGATGACCAAGGTGTTCAAACGACAAAGAGAGAACTCCTGACTTCTCTTCGAGCGCGTTTCTTGTCGGAGAGTAATGATGGGAAGTATTTGAACACAATGAAAAACAGGGCTTATGCGACTGCGACTGCAATAGATCCGCGGTATAAGTTATCTTTCTTTCAACAAGATCCAAAAGAGCAGGCTAAATCCTGGCTGGTTGAAGAAGTCATAGGTATTGAAAATGACGAAGGTGGTAATGATTCTAATGAAAATGAAAGTGAAGGTAATGAAAGTGGAAGCGAAAGCAGCTCAAATTCCAGTTCTCCTATGCGAAAGAGGAAAGACGAAGAGGACATTCTTGAAGCGTGTTTTATGGAAATCACAAAAGGAGAGCAATCTGGGGAAGTAAATTACGAGAGAAGAAAGGTTGAAAAAAAGACTGCTCCTGTTCTACTGATTGCAGGGAAGTTAGACCGATATGCATCTGAACCTCTCGTAGATAGGAAACGCTGTCCAGTTCAAATTTGGAAGCAGGAGGACCGATTTCCTCTCCTTAAAACTGCTGTTTCAAAGCTTCTCTGCACATCCGCATCCTTTGTATTTTCAGAGAGAATGTTTTCTGAATATGGAAACATCTATGAAGCAAGGCGATCCCGAATATTGCCTAAAAGAGGAGAAATGCTCTTGTTTCTGCACCACAACGGAAAAAAGTTTTAAATCACTGTTGTTGAGTTTTTTTATTCTGAAGACCTCCAGGCTGAATGGCGGCATCTGACCTACACAATACTGCCCTCCATTCGTTGATTTCATTACAGGCATTTTATATTGTATTCAATGTACTGTTTTACATTTGTCAAGCTTGTAATGTTTTCTTGTTTTGAAAATAAAGGAAAAAAAGGAGAAAAAAGAATGGAAAGCAAGTGCAGGGGTCTAGCAATATTTTACTCTTTTTAAAAAATTTAACGCCTAGACGTTTTTATAAAAAGCTTTGATTATATTAATAGAACTGTAATCGTTAAGGATGGACAGATGTTTTATTTATTCTTGTCATCAGTATTGTGTTGATTTAAAATAAAAAGTGTTGCTGCAATGGGTTAGGGGTGGGCCCTGGAGGGCTTTCCATTTTTGTTGTATATAAAATATTATTTGTAATGTGTTATCATCATATTATGGCAGATTTTCATACAGGTGTTAATTTTCTAATGTCTTGGCCTATATCCGGCCGGATATGGCCCATATCCTGCCGGATACCGGATACTTCGCAATATCCGGCGCACCCCTAACTAACACAAGGCATATTCGATATATATATAAAATAATGCAGTGAAGGTTTCACTGTGCTATGTTATAGTCAATGTGTGAAACCAGTCATTCCACATAATGCCTAAATATTTCAGGCATTTCGCGTAATTCGATTAAGCGATTAATGACTTCGTGAAGGTTAGGGTTAGTATTGCGTATTACCTAACCTAATTTTTGGGCATTACGAGAAATGACTGGTTTTATGCATTGACTGTAACATATACAGTGTTGGGCTTCCAGCATTTCCAGCACGCGCGGAAATCTGACCGAGTCAGCGAGCACTCAGTCGCTCAGTGACTCTCGACTTCATTCCCCCTATAGTGAAATTACTTTATTCCTATTTTAACTTTTCCTCTCTTTTTAGGCCTTATTATATCACTATTTCTACTTTTTTACATTCATTTCTTTGTATTTCAGTAAACTGGTAACCATAAGGAAACCGCAACTGAAACTCAAAGCGAGGGAGTGAGGGAAAATGACAACTATTTATCACTTTTTTTTATTTGTGATGAAACAATGAACAGGACGGGGGAAAGCGTGCGCGAATTAATCATTATAATTTGAGAGAGAGAGTTACAAGGAGTTACAAGGAAAATAAGCACCTCAAAAGGCCTTGCGGCCCATACCGAGGAGGTACCAATGGCAACGGGTGCCAGGGAAAATTTTGTACACACTCAAATAGTGTGCAAGATTTGGTCTAACCTTTTCTTGAACTGATCCACAGAGGAACTGTTCACAACTTCTGAAGGTAACCTGTTCCATGTGTCACAGATCTTATACGTAAAGTAATTCCCACACACACTAGTCCTAAACCGTTTCAAATCCAACTTCCAACCATTGTTGCGAATTGGGCTATCATTTAAACTAAACATACTTC
The DNA here is from genome assembly GCA_023014485.1 of Bathynomus jamesi. NCBI lineage: Eukaryota > Metazoa > Arthropoda > Malacostraca > Isopoda > Cirolanidae > Bathynomus > Bathynomus jamesi. The sequence goes on from JAJOZX010000072.1 coordinate 491,081, forward strand.
TAAAATCGACATCGTTGAACCCGCGTAAGAGCTTGAAAACCTCGATCAGTTGACCGCGCAGCCTCCGAGTTTCAAGCGAAAACAAGTTCAGGGCGCGTAACCGTCGATTGTAGCCCATATGCCTAACGGAAGGAATTAACTTTGTGGCCCTCGGCCTGCACTCGCTCCAGCCTCTCAATATCTTTCCTGAGGGTGGGCGACCAGAACTGCACAGCATACTCCAGGTGCGGCCGAACCAGGGAATTGTACAGAGATAGCACAATCTCCTTGTTCCGAAACTGAAAATGCCTCCTGATATATAACCCAATAGTTTCTGGGCTTTCTTTTCCACCTCTACGCACTGTTTCGTAAACTTAAGGTCGCTGCTAATTAGCACACCCGAGTCCTTTTCTAAATCAGTCACCTCGATATGACTCCCCAACATCGAGTAGTCAGACTTGGGATTGGCGTAGCCGATGTGCATCACTTTGCATTTACCCAAGTTAAACGGCATTTGCCATTTTTCGGACCACTCTCCTATCCTACCTAAGTCCGCACGCAGTTCCTCGATCGCTTCGGGCGTCCCAACATTGGCCCCAAGCTTGGTGTCATCAGCGAATTTGGCGATCCGACTGACGATGCCACCGTCGATATCATTTATGTAAATGATAAACAACAGTGGCCCCAAAACGGAACCCTGAGGAACCCCACTAGTGACCGAGGCGCAACCCGAACTAGCCCCTTTAATTACAACCCTCTGCCACCTATTCCTCAGCCAGTTTTCAATCCACCTACCTATTTCCCCACCGATACCCAGCGCATGCACTTTCGCCATTAGCCGGCGGTGAGGTACCTTATCAAAGGCTTTCTGAAAGTCGAGATAAAGTATATCAATCGCCCTACTCTTATCATACTCACTCAACATGACGTGGAAAAACTCGAGCAAGTTGGTGAGACACGACCTATGCCGTCTAAACCCATGTTGGGAGTCCACAAGCAGCTTGTAGGAATCCAAATGGTCAACGATCCTATCCGCTATTATCCCTTCTAATAATTTACCTACAACTGAAGTGAGACTAATGGGACGATAGTTCCCTGGACTTTCGTGATCCCCTTTCTTAAAGACAGGGGTCACATTGGCTTCCCTCCAGTCACCAGGCACCTGGCCCGTCTCCAACGATTTGTTGAAGACTGTAGCCAGGTGGGGAGCCACCTGGTCGCGCACTTCTCGCAACACTCTGGGGAGAAACTGGTCTGGCCCAGGAGCCTTAAACGCGCTCAGTTTGTCTATTCTATCGGCAACGACTGTCGCTGTACATCGAACACTATCCAGGCCAGCACCTTCGTGCCTCACGCCTGGAGAGAGAGAGAGAGAGAGAGAGAGAGAGAGAGAGAGAGAGAGAGAGAGAGAGAGTTACAAGGAAAAGAACTACCTCAAAAGGCCTTGCGGCCCATACCAAGGAGGTACCAATGGCAACGGGTGCCACGAAAAATTTTCTACACACTCAAATAGTGTGCAAGATTTGGTCTAACCTTTTCTTGAAATGATCCACAGAGGAACTGTTCACAACTTCTGAAGGTAACCTGTTCCATGTGTCACAGATCTTATACGTAGAGTAATTCCCACACACACTAGTCCTAAACCGTTTCAAATCCAACTTCCAACCATTGTTGCTAGTTGGGTTATCATTTAAACTAAACATGCTACTAAAATCGACATCGTTGAACCCGCGTAGGAACTTGAAAACCTCGATGAGTTGTGACCGCGCAGCCTCCGAGTTTCCAGCGAAAACAAGTTCAGGGCGCGTAACCGTCGATTGTAGCCCATATGCCTAACGGAAGGGATTAACTTTGTAGCCCTCGCCTGCACTCGCTCCAGCCTCTCAATATCTTTCCTGAGGGTGGGCGACCAGAACTGCACCAGCATACTCCAGGTGCGGCCGAACCAGGGAATTGTACAGAGAGAGAGCACAATCTCCTTGTTCCGAAACTGAAATTGCCTCCTGATATAACCCAACAGCTTCTGGGCTTTCTTTTCCACCTCTACGCACTGTTTCGTAAACTTAAGGTCGCTGCTAATTAGCACATCCAAGTCCTTTTCCAAATCAGTCGCCTCGATGTTACTCCCCAACATCGAGTAGTCCGACTTGGGATTTTCGTTAAAACTAACGAAAATATCACGACTTAACCTAACCAATTTTCAAGGGCGTACAGTTTAACTAACCGGGCATTCAATTAACCTAATTAGTTGGTAAGGTTAAGTCGTGATATTTTCGTTAGTTTAACGAAAATATTGTGTGTCAAAATTGAAGTCTGGCAACTGGCAAGAAGTCTGGGGTCCTGGATAACAGGAACGTAACAAAAATAATATAACGACAGAAATGTAATGCTTTATTTATTAAAGGGTCCATTTAGCCGATATATTAACAATGTAACAGGTAAACGAGTATCTGTCCGGCTTTACCAGCCGACTTTTCACTGACAACCTTAAGGATTTATGAAATAACTTACCGGTTGGATTTTATGTTTATTAAAATAACCGTAATTTAGAATAACTGAAAATAGGACTCAATTCTTTAGAGCAAGAGCGAATGTTATCACATTAAAGAGCACCGGGAGGGAAAGTCTAGTAATTATGACTGATAATACTGACAAGTTATACTTACAACATTTCCAAAGCTCCCAGAAACACGTGATCCTGATTGGACAAAGTCTAGAATTCATCTCGGTACTTTTCCGTTATACCCCCACAATTTCCTCTTTTCCAGTTAGGTCAACTGTACGCCCTTGATAATTGGTTAGATTAAGTCGTGATATTTTCGTTAAAATATTCGTTAATATTTCGTTAGTTTTAACGAAAATATCACGACTTAACCGAACCAATTGTCAAGGGTGTACACAGCTGACCTAATTGGGAAAGAAAAAATTGTGGGGTATAACGAAAAAGTACCTTCATCTCCCCATATGGTAGGATCTTATGGCATCCTTGTAGAGAGTTTTCTCCAAGGGGTAGTAGCCCTTCTCCCCCATCCCCAAAAAAGAAACACCCAGAAAAAAAATATAAAAACCCTTACAATCTTTGAGAAGCTACATTCAACAGACATCTTCAATTTATCTTTCCTAATTATATTAAAAAGTGATGTATTAGAAAGTTTAATTAGAAATACTTACAAAAATGCTACATTAACAATGTTCATTACAAACACTTCTCTCAATGCCAATTATTAAGTTCATTATTTGCATCATTAATTACATCCCAAAGCAGAGTCACCGCTCCCCCGTTTTCTTTTTACATCATTTTTGACGTGTATATATATATATATATATATATATATATACAGGGTGGGCGGAAAGTAGCTCCCTATTTTGGATTGGTAAAAAAATACGTATATTATCCATTTATTTCAGAAGAAATAATATGAAAAGGTAGGCATACATGGTAGGTTTTCTCTAAAATTCAATGTGGGCTCCAACTCTTTCCACCAGCTTCTGGAGCCGCCCAGGAATGGCGTCCACTGACTTTAGCAGGAACTCCGGCGGGATGGAGGACATGACTTCCCGAATTCGGTCCTCCAGTTCTTCCAATGTCCTCGGTTTGGTGCGGTAGACTTCTTCCTTTACCCACCCCCAAAGAAAGTCGCCGCACGGTGTCAAGTCGGGGCTCCTGGCTGGCCATTGATGTGGACCACGACGACCCATCCAACGCCCAGGGAAGTGGGCATCCAGCCACTCACGGACAACAAGAGCGAAGTGCGGAGGGGCGCCATCTTGCATAAATATCAGATCTTCGATGTTCTCCCATGTGCTGACAACCGGCCAGACCTCGTTTCGCAACATAGCAAGGTACCGCTCAGCATTCATGGTGTTGCGCAGAAGGAACGGCCCCACAACCTGATCTGAGGTCATACCACACCACACCGTTACACTGAACCGATTCTGCCGTTTTTCAGCGGTAACCGTGCGACTTCTTTCTTTGGGGGTGGGTAAAGGAAGAAGTCTACCGCACCAAACCGAGGACATTGGAAGAACTGGAGGACCGAATTCGGGAAGTCATGTCCTCCATCCCGCCGGAGTTCCTGCTAAAGTCAGTGGACGCCATTCCTGGGCGGCTCCAGAAGCTGGTGGAAAGAGTTGGAGCCCACATTGAATTTTAGAGAAAACCTACCATGTATGCCTACCTTTTCATATTATTTCTTCTGAAATAAATGGATAATATACGTATTTTTTTACCAATCCAAAATAGGGAGCTACTTTCTGCCCACCCTGTATATATATATATATATATATATATATATATATATATAATATATTATATATATATATATACATACATACACAGGGCGTCCCAAAAAAATGTATACACACTTTAAATAATTATAAAGGCTGTGTTTATTAAAATACATTTCATATTCAAAATGTAATAGAATCTACAGACATTATTTAATTGTTTTGTCAACGCCTGTTTTCAAACTGACGTCCGTTCTGGTCCAGGCACTGCTGATAACGCGAAGCAATGGAATCGCAAACATCACGAAACATTTCGTTTGGTATTTGTGTGCATTCTCGTTCAATGGCTGCTCTCAATTCAGCGACTGTTGCAGGTTTTATAGCGTAGACTTTGTCTTTTAAGTATCCCCATAAAAAAAAGTCTAGTGGTGTGAGGTCTGGTGAACGCGGAGGGTATTCTACGAAACCCCTTCGTCCAATCCACATCCACATCGTGCCAAGTACCACTCGCAATACTCCACTCTTCGGTCCGGATCATCTTCATTAATAGCATGGACTAATCTTGGAATGTAACTTTTCCATTGACAGCGCTTCAAAATGCGTTGGACAGACGATTCTGAAATTCCTACCTCACGACTCGCTTGCCGCACAGATTTTCTTGGACTTTGGTGATACGTTTCCAGTACTCTTTCTTGCTTTGTGGGGCTTGTCGATGTCCGTGGTCTTCCGGAACGCTTCTTGTGGACATTCTGAACAGTTCCATCGGCTTCAAACTTATCTCTAATTCAAGTGATGGTACGTCGCGTTGGTGGATCTGTTTGAAACTCCCTCCTAAACTGTTTTTGCACTTCAACTGCGTTTTCACACTTCCAGTAGCATTTTAGAATGAATTTCCTTTGTTCAAAGCTTAGTCTGACTGCCATTATTAATTCTAATGGGTTTAACTTGGAAAGAAAGAAACATCAATTGAGCTATCAGCTGTTAAAGTGTGTATACATTTTTTTGGGACGCCCTGTATATATATATATCATACCATACACGTACGTAGTTGCCCGCATATGTAACGTTCCTCAGTGGCGTGCGGTGGGTACGTCTACAGGGTAAGCGGTATTGCGTGCGAACACGCACTATACAGGGTGTCCCATAAGTCGGCATCATAGGAGAAATTCATATTTTCCTTATGCTCGGGATGCCAATTACCCGTCCACCATTCTGTTCAGTGACGAGGCTGTTTTTTATGGAAATGGTGAGGTAAATCGACAGAACACCCGCTAGTGGTCTCAAAACAACCCTCACTGGTATACCTCTTCAAAGGAACAAGGTGCATCTCGGGTGATGGTATGGTGTGGCATTTAGAAGGATCGCATCATAGGCCCCCCCTTTTCCGATGAACATGTCACTGGAGGCACCTACCTACGTATGCTCAAGGAAGAAGCATTTCCCAGTGTCTTCAACGAAGAAGGAAATTTCCCAACATGGTTCCAGCAAGACGGCGCTCCTGCACATTACAACACCCAAATAAGGGAATACCCGTACCAACAATTCCCTGGTCATTGGATAGGACGTAGAGGGCCTGTGGAATGGCCAGCTAGAAGCCCGGATCTCACGCTACTAGATTTTTATCTCTGGGGCCACTTGAAAGCGCTGGTATACGCAGAGAAAATTAGGAGTGTTGAACATTTGCGGCAGCGCATTATTGAGGCATGTAACACCATTACTCCTGACATCATTCACCGTGTGCTTGCTGACTGGGTATCACGTCTGAATTTGTGTATTGAAAACAATGGTGGACATATTGAGCACGTTCTCTAAATAAAAGCTTTTGTTTTGCCTTTTTTTATTATTTTTCCTATGATGCCGGACTTATGGGACACCCTGTATTTACATATTATATAATTATAGTAGCTAATGATAAACTTCATAATTCCAGATTATTCTGGAAAATATGATACCGTTTTTAATAAGATTTTTATTAGAGTAAGCGGCGCTTACCTAGCTTACCCTGAATGTACGCCACTGGTTCCTCGCCTCACAGGCGACTCCGTACATGTGGCAACGCCGCAGTGTTAGTCAAGGTACCCTAACTTGGGGAAGGTCGGGTGGACGGGGTACAACCGAGTCGGATCACCTGAAGATCAGCGCCCCCAGCCTTCTTTAGCTAGCTTTATAAGGCTAACGAAAATATCACGACCTAACCTAACCAATCGTCAAGGGCGTACAAGTTGACCTAACGATTGGTTAGGTTAGGTCGTGATATTTTCGTTAGTTAGCCTTATGAGGCTAACTAAAGAAGGCTGGGGACCCTGATCTTCAGGTGATCCACCGAGTCCAACAATGTATAACACAGACATATATATCTAAAGGACAATTGAATGCATAGTCATTGACATACAGGTAATTAAAATGTAATGCCTGCGTTCATAAAGATAAACAATTAATATGATTGTGAACAGCGTTGAGCTCCACGTAGTTTATTAGACTTATAGAGTAAATAAGGTTCCATTATGATTACTGCAAATCTATATGAACAGCTACTAGTACTACAATAGAACTTTTTATATACTAGTAAATGCGAAATGTTCGGCCGCAGGAAATTTTCGCGTAGGCTAATAATTTTTTTAAAATTATGAATTTGATTTAGAATTTCTTAGTTAATAAATATTATTAAAAATTGCAATATTAAAATCGCGCAACCCGGACAGAGGTTATTTTTGCAGCCAATCATAGATGCTGGAGGTTGATGACGTAATGACTGAACTGTAAATTAAAAACTGATGGAGCCGTATTCAAATCATTCGAAGTTAATTAAAGTTTGTTTAATGTAAATAAATGCAAAATGCCTTTAAAGTGTGCTGCGGTACTCTCTAATTTTTAATTTCCCTAAAAATGAAAATCTTTTGATATCTGGGCATCTTGACTGTCGAAGAGTGGACCTAAAATTTAGCCGTAACATAAAATGGAGAGTAATGTGGGATAAACATTTTAACGAGTTATATATAGGTTAATATTTTGTAGATAACCGACCTATTTTTTAGTCCCTATTGCAAACCTTCATTATTATAGTGTATTTGAGATGTACTAACTGAATTAGTTTTATCAGGATTGCTAAACTCTGGCTAAACTTTGGAGGATAATGCATAAACAAGTGCTTTGTAATTAGGTCTAATTATTAAGATATTATGCAAGCTGCTCAAGCAACTTTTTTTAAATATTTAGTTGGACGTAGGCTACATAATTACTTAAATACACTAGGCCTATTCAGTCTTTAGTCAGACTAATAAAAATGATGTACATATGTCTGCAGATCGTGTGTGTGTGTGTGTGTGTGTGTGTGTGTCTAAGTGCTACTATAGTATGCGGTCTACCTACGATTGTTTAGGTTTAGTCATGATATTTTCGTTAAAACTAATGAAAATATCATGACTAAACCTAACCAACCGTCAAGGTCGATTGACATTGGGATGTAAACAAACAATTAGTAAACAAGATAAGAAACTATAATTGATTTATGTAGCCTACGTCCAACTAAATATTTTAAAAAAATTGTTTAAGCAGCTTGCATAATATCTTGATAATTAGACCTAATTACAAAGCACTTGTTTATGCATTATCCTCCAGAGTTTAGCCAGGCCTAGCTCTTAATAAATAAATAAATAAATAAATAAATAAATAAATAATCAGGTCATCCCACAAGTAATGTCGTTTTTTACGATAGATTAAGTTTAAACTAGTCCTACTCGATTTAAGCATAAATTTTCCGAAGGTTTTACCTAAGAGATCTATCGTGTTTCGCTACATACTTTACAGACCTTGACCACTGAAGACGTGTGTTTTGCTTTATGTGAACCCCCTCATAAACGTGGCGGTATCAGAAGAGCATATCAGGCATATAATGCTTTACGAGTTCAAAAAAGGGAAGTGCTTGTTGTGACGGTCAATTTGTATGCGAAAATCTCGTATCAAAATGTAAATAAAAAGGGTAGAAAGAAAGAGTGAAGTGATTTTGAAATCGATTTAATTTCGCGTGAAAATTTAAATCTTTTAAAATGAGCACCGACCAAAGTAAAGAGTGCCGATACCCTGAGTATAGCCAAAGGCTGTGTGTAATCAGAGAAGAGCACTTATTGTTTGACAGTCTTGGGTAGATTTATGGTCGAGACCGTCACCGTCGAGTTCAAAGGGCAAATATAGCTTAACAAGGGTCCGTTTCATTTTCAACCTTGTAAAGTTTCTTTTTATTTATTCTTGGTTTCGTCTGAGGAAAACCCTCGAGCGAAAATTTAAAATTTAAATTTTCAAATTTTAATTTGAAAATTTCTTTCAGAAAGGCGGAGTGTAGAATTTAACGAAGTTGAGATTAGAGCCAATAGAAGATCAGTAATTTTTGTACGAATGATGTCATGTAATGAAAATGGTTTTGATAGGCCCTTTAGACACCAAAGGGAGGAGTTTTTGTAATCCTGAGGTGTAACTTAGAGTTTCAAATCAGTTGTAGTCGTTCCTCCGAAAGTTAAGTGACAAATAATTCTTTAGAACTTGTGGTGTAATGGAAAGTTTCTAAATTGAATTAGAACTCTCTCACGATTGTGCTTAAAATTTGAATCCGTTTGTGTACGCGAAATTACATAAGAACTTAGTGTTAGCGACCAGCAAAAAGGGAACTTGGCGAGATTCCTTTTAAATTTTTCTGTTTTGCATCAAATGTTCAACATGAAGTCTACGTCATATTAGGGTTCCTCAGAAACCATTCGCGATCCTGTGTTGGAGTGGGCTTGGGGGGGGGGGCCAGGGGGGGAAGCAGGGAAGTGTTACGTAACGCTTCCGTTATTGTACGAGGAAATCTAATTGAATGGACGGATTTTTTTTTTTTCTGGAAATAAATCTGCGGTCCTAATGCAGAACAATTGAGAATAACTTTCCGCCTGTTTTGTAAGTAATTCAATTTTTCCAATTCTTTCGTCGATTTCGACAATTTCATTTAGTGCAAATGTGTTTTGTTACATGCAAATAAAAAAACCCTCTGTATAAATGATTGTTTAGACTAAAATACTTGTGAACATTTTCTTTAAATTAATACTTGGATTTTATTGTAAGCAAAATTGGTAATCATACATCAGCCTATTGCTTTGAATTTATGTACTAATTTGAGTGAAATTTAATAAACTTTATAAGAGGGCGTGTGTCATTTTTTATGCTACCTTGCAATAGGCCTCTTTTGTAAACTGAGGGTAAATTAACATTGAAAGTTTGAAATCCAAAGTAGGCTTCCAGTAGGCCGAAGGAACTTACGCATATCAAATTAAAGGGCCATCCGAGTGGATAGGCCGAGTCATCCTGAACGAAAAGAAGACGCGCGTAAGAAATAAGTTGCAATAGAAATAAAGGTGCGCAGCACATAAATTAAAGGGTTGCGCACGACGTAAATGGTGTCAGTGAAGTGAAATAAAAAAAAGGTGTACAACACAGGAATGATGGTTGTGCACTCCTTGCTACAGAAGCAACGCGAAACATTCAGGAAGTTTATGGCAACGATATCCTGCATGAGAGGAAATGTCAAAGATGGTTTCAAAAGTTTAGGAATGGTGACTGCTGTTTGACAGATGCAGCACGCTCTGGACACCCTGCTGAGTTTGATGATGACATACTGTTAGCCGCACTTGAAGAAGACTGTTCAACAACTGTCGAAGAACTGGCCCAGAAACTCAATTCATCCCCGTCCACCATCCATCGACATTTGCAACAACTCGGGAAAGTGCCTAAGTTAGGAAAATGGGTGCCACATGAATTGTCGGTCGACAATCTGAGGTTGCGGGTAAACATTAGCACAGCTCTTCATTCCCGTGAACTCCAAGATCCGTTTTTGGACCGTTTAGTGACTGGTGATGAAAAGTGGATACTGTACCAGAATGTTAAGCGCCGTCGACAGTGGGTTTGTGCCGGAGAACCAGCGACACCACAGCCAAAACCAAATCTTCACCCTCAGGAGGTGTTACTTAGTGTTCGGTGGGATAAAGGTGGTGTAATACACTGAAACCTTACCACACAACCAAACAATCACCGCTCAAGTCTACTGTCAACAACTGGATCGATTGAACACTGCACTAAGAGAAGAGAGACCTCCTTTGGTTAATCGGAAAGGAATCGTGTTCCACCACGGCAACGCACGTCCTCATACCGCTCGGATCACTTCTGCAAAAATTGAGGAGCTTGGGTGGGAAAAACTTCCACATCCTCCATATTCTCCAGATCTTGCGCCTTAAGATCATCATCTGTTCAGGAGTCTGCAAAACTATCTTGACGAGAAACAGTATACTTCTTTAGATGACTTGCACACCAGTCTTTGTACGTGTTTTGCCTCAAAACCGCCTGAATTTTATAAACATGGCATTGAAAAGCTTGTAGGACGTTGGCAGTGTGTCACTGATTCCGATGGAAAATATATACTAGATTAAAAAGTTCCAGTAGTTTTTTTTTTGTCCTTCAAATTCCGATCTAAAAAACGACATTACTTATGGGATGACCTGAGATATATATATATATATATTTATCAATCCTGATAAAACTAATTCAGTTAGTACATCTCAAATACACTATAATAATGAAGGTTTGCAATAGGGACTCGGTGGTGTAGTGGTTCGCGTCGCTGACTACGAATCCATCGGCCCCGGATTCGAGACCCGATGGTAGCCGGCGCGTAGCAAAACCCAGCTGTTCATCCTTCCACACAAAGAAAGTGGTTGGTAGATAAATAGGTGGCCTAGTGGTTAAGACGCTGGGCTGCTGATAGGGCGTGGTTCGGATTCCACGTTAAACTGTAGGTCTAAGGTAGAGTGAAAAGCTTGACCTTCGTCAGAATGAACAATTCGGGCAGAAGCTAACCAAAGGTAAAAGGTAGACCGCATACTATACCTTTGGTGCCTTTGGTTAGCTTCCGCCCGAATTGTTCATTCTGACGAAGGTCAAGCTTTTCACTCCACCTTAAACCTTCAGTTTAACGTGAAATCCGAACCACGCCCCATCAACAGCCCAACGTCTTAACCACTAAGCCACCCAGGGTACCCATTTATCTACCAAACACTTTTTTTTTAATTGTGTGGAATGATAAACAGCTGGGTTTTGCCACTCGCCGGCTGACGTCACCGGGTGTCGAACCTGGGGCCGATGGATTCGTAGTCAGCGACGCTAACCACTACACCACCACGAGGCGCATTCTTTGCCTAGATTTTAAAAAATCATTTCCCTTTCATAAATTTTACTGAGCTATCGTGAAAACTTTTAATTTTCAAATTCATAGACCTAGGTCTATAGGGGCTAAGTTTTGTAGACAGTTGTAGTTCCTATTTGACAGTACCTAAATCGCAATACAAATAAATAAATCTTCAAAGATTAAGAAACACTTTAAATTCATTACAAGTTATTTACATCAAAATAAAACCCAATCCGATGGAAAATATTAAAACAAGATTATAGTGCTAGTGCTATAGTAGCGCGCGCGCACACACACAATATATATATATATATATATATATATATATATAATATATATATATATACACAGGGCGTCCCAAAAGTCCCTATCTATTTTGTTGAAATAGGCTGAATTTCAAATAAATGTCACACTGACCTGCATACAGATGTATTTCTATACAAATTACAAGTATTACACCATTAAAATCTTTAATTAGTAGTTTTCAAATGTGCCCCATCTGTATCTCTGCAAATCTCAAAGCGGTCAGCTGCATTGCGGAACACATTTCCGAGCATTTCAGGAATTATTTTCTGAACTGCTTGCCTAATGGGATCTCGCAGATCTGGTAAATCTCGAATATTTCTGCGATAGACCTCTGATTTAATGAAACCCCAAGCAAAGAAATCCAATGGGGTCAAATCCGGAGATCGCGCTGCCCAGGGCCTATTTCCCCCACGTCCATTCCAACGATTTGGAAAACGCTCGTTTAGGTATGTCTGAACGATTCTGGCATAATGACATGGTGCCCCATCCTGCTGAAAGACTACATGGTCGAGAATGCCATCTTCAGGAAGTTGAGGTTCTAGAAAATTTTGAAGCATATCAAAGTAAACAGGCCCTGTCACTGTGGCCTCTGCAAAGAAAAAGGGCTCGTAAATCTTAGACTTCGTCATTCCAAGCCACACGTTGACTTTAGGTGAGTTTCTTTCCCATTCAGTGAACTCAGTTGACTTTTCATTAGCCCAGATGTGACAATTATGTCGATTGATTTTACCACAGGTGTGAAAAGTCGCCTGATCGCTCAACAAAATGTGGTCCATTAAATTGTTATTTTGGATTTGTTCGATCAGTTCCGCACACATTGCTGCTCTTTTGGAAAATCTTCCTCGTGTAAGCTGTGTAGCAGCTGAAACAGTTGTTTTGGGTATGGTCAATCTGTGGGATGCTTGGCGAACTGACATTCTTTGATCGTCTTCGAACGTTATGCGAACAGATTCAATGTTTTGTTGTACTGTTCTTGGGCGTCCACTTCTTCCTTCATCATGCACAGATCCAGTCCTTTTGAATTTGTACACCAATTCACGAATTGTGCTATCTGTCGGTCCAAGGTTAAGAATTAAGAAACCTTGAGAATCGGTCTCTAAATTCACATTTCATTCCTCTGATGCGACATGTTACTATTATAATGCGTTCATGCACATTCATCACCAATGATATGATCTGAAAAAATTAATTAAAAATTTAAAAATAATTAAAATAGAAATCTAATGCATATATTTGTCTAGCAAGGTGTATGCAATCATGTCATTAAAACATTCATTTGAAATTCAGCCTATTTCAACAAAATCGATAGGGATTTTTGGGACACCCTGTGTATATATATATATATACTGAGGCGCCTCGGTGGTGTAGTGGTTAGCGTAGCTGACTACAAAACCATCGGCCCCGGGTTCGAGACCCGACGGCAGCCGGCACGCAGCAAAACCCAGCTGTTCATCCTTCCACACAATAAAGAAAGTGGTTGGTAGATAAATAGGTGGCCTAGTGGTTAAGACGCTGGGCTGCTGATGGGGCGTGGTTCGGATTCCACGTTAAACTGTAGGTCTAAGGTGGAGTGAAAAGCTTGACCTTCGTCAGAATGAACAATTCGGGCGGAAGCTAGCCAAAGGTTATATATATTAATGATGTACCGATTAATCGGCATCGGGAGAATTGGCCAAATTTAGCCGATTCTCTTACCGATTCTTCGAAGTTTTCATTACGAAACAAAATCCATATTTACAGCAGATTGAACATACCAAAAATACTATGATAATTTATACCAATTTCAAAGTGTAACTGCATAAAATCTATTTCAATTCAGCTTAATAAATTAAGTTATCCATAAATTTAAATTTTCTCTAACTAGCTAATCTCTAAATACTATAAATTATTGTAATCTCCTACTCTATATTAAGTTGTACTTCATAATTTTTGAAACCATCTTATTATGTTGACTTTATTTTAAGTACTTTAATAATTGTATATCCATTTTTTTTTTTAGTAAAATAGGTCACCAGGGCCTTGAAATTTTAATGAAAAATTTTGTTGTTGTTTACAGTGTTGAAGAAACTCAACGAAACATCATAATTTTCTTGTTCTAATATTTTCCATCGGATTGGGTTTTACTTTGATGTAAATAATTTGTAATGAATTTAAAGTGTTTCTTAATCTTTCAAGATTTATTTATTTATATTGCGATTTAGGTATTGTCAAATAGGGACTACAACTCTATAAAACTTAGCCCCTATAGACCTATGTCTATGAATTTGAAAATTAAAAGGTTTCACGATAGCTCAGTAAAATTTATGAAAGGGAAACGATTTTTTAAAATGTAGGCAAAGAATCGGCATCGGCTAATTTTTTGGAATCGGTACATCATATATATATATATATACACACACACGAGGGTACCGGTAATTCAATAAGTATCTGCACTTTTTATCTTCACATCTGATAAATTATAAACACATCACTTCTCAACATAGTCTCCCTGTTTCTCAATACACTTAGTCCAGCGATCTACAAGCTTCCTAATGTCATCACAAAAGAATGTTTTCGGCTGTGTGCGTAGCCAGTCATGCACCGCATCCTTCAGGTCATCATCGCCTTTGAATCGCTGACCTCTCAAAGCGTCTTTTAGTGGTCCAAACGGGTAAAAATCCGAAGGTACCAGGTCTGGACTGTAGGCTGGATGGTCGAGAACTTCAAATTTAAGTTCTTGAAGGCATTTTTTAGTCTGTGCAGCGGTATGAGAGCGCGCATTGTCGTGTAACAGAATAACACCTTCCGACAATCTCCCTCTCCGTTTTGTGCGAATTGCTTGCTTTAACTCATTCCGAAGCATGTCAGAATAGGATGCACTTGTTAATGTAGTTCCACGCTCTAGATAATGTTCAAGGATAGGGCCTAGTGTATCCCAAAACAGTGTTAGCATAACTTTACCTGCTGACGGCTGCGCTTTGAACTTCCTTGCAACGGGAGATTGTCGGAAGGTGTTATTCTGTTACACGACAATGCGCGCCCTCATACCGCTGCACAGACTAGAAAATGCCTTCAAGAACTTAAATTTGAAGTTCTCGACCATCCAGCCTACAGTCCAGACCTGGTACCTTCGGATTTTTACCCGTTTGGACCACTAAAAGACGCTTTGAGAAGTCAGCGATTCAAAGGCGATGATGACCTGAAGGAGGCGGTGCATGACTGGCTACGCATACAGCCAAACACATTCTTTTGTGATGGCATTAGGAAGCTTGTAGATCGCTGGACTAAGTGTATTGAGAAACGGAGATTATGTTGAAAAGTGGTGTGTTTATAATGTACCAGATGTGAAAATAAAATTGTGAAAATGAAAGTGCGGATACTAATTGAATTACTCGTGTGTGTGTGTGTGTATTATATATACACACACATATATATATATATACATATATATATATATATATATGATACACAGACCGTGCACACACACACACACACTATATATATATATACACAGGGCGTCCCAAAAAAATGTATACACACTTTAACAGCTGATAGCTCAATTGATGTTTCTTTCTTTCCAAGTTAAACCCATTAGAATTAATAATGGCAGTCAGACTAAGCTTTGAACAAAGGAAATTCATTCTAAAATGCTACTGGAAGTGTGAAAACGCAGTTGAAGTGCAAACACAGTTTAGGAGGGAGTTTCAAACAGATCCACCAACGCGACTTACCATCACTCGAATTAGAGATAAGTTTGAAGCCGATGGAACTGTTCAGAATGTCCACAAGAAGCGTTCCGGAAGACCACGGACATCGACAAGCCCCACAAAGCAAGAAAGAGTACTGGAAACGTATCACCAAAGTCCAAGAAAATCTGTGCGGCAAGCGAGTCGTGAGGTAGGAATTTCAGAATCGTCTGTCCAACGCATTTTGAAGCGCTGTCAATGGAAAAGTTACATTCCAAGATTAGTCCATGCTATTAATGAAGATGATCCGGACCGAAGAGTGGAGTATTGCGAGTGGTACTTGGCACGATGTGGATGTGGATTGGACGAAGGGGTTTCGTAGAATACCCTCCGCGTTCACCAGACCTCTCACCACTAGACTTTTTTTTATGGGGATACTTAAAAGACAAAGTCTACGCTATAAAACCTGCAACAGTCGCTGAATTGAGAGCAGCCATTGAACGAGAATGCACACAAATACCAAACGAAATGTTTCGTGATGTTTGCGATTCCATTGCTTCGCGTTATCAGCAGTGCCTGGACCAGAACGGACGTCAGTTTGAAAACAGGCGTTGACAAAACAATTAAATAATGTCTGTAGATTCTATTACATTTTGAAAATGAAATGTATTTTAATAAACACTGCTTTTATAAGTATTTAAAGTGTGTATACATTTTTTGGGGACGCCCTGTGTGTGTGTGTGTGTGTGTGTGTGGTGTGTGTGTGTGTGTGTGAACCATGACGTAAAAAAAAAACCGGGGGAGCGGTGACCTGCTTTGGGGTAATGGAGTCAAGAGTCACTGAGCGACCAAGTGTCTGCTCGTTGACTCGGTCATATTTCCGCGCAGGCTGAAAATGCTAGAAGCCCAACACTGTATATATACCTACACAGCGCACAAGGAGAGCGTATGAGCAACGAGCAGACCCCACAAAGTTTCGGTGCAAGAAATTCAAATGAGCGCTCGCTAACTTACTAGGCTTTTTCATAAACTCACGAAAAAATGGGACAAGTTAAAACTTCGTTAACTTACAAATAGCCAAAGGTGGGCACCCGGGCCTCAAAAAGGACCGACGGTCCCGGTCCTTTCTGAAGAGAGGACCTAGGAACGACTCGGTCCTCGGTCCTTATATATAAGTGAAAAATTTGATTAAAATGAAAAATTAAATTAAAGACACCGGAAATCTTTAAGTTGAAGTTGAAGCACTAACATCAGTAAATTCTTCGTCTCCTCCAGGTGTTGAAACAAGTTTCAGTTCAGTCTCAGTCTCTTTCTGAGTCTTCTGGAGAAAACGATCCATCTTCTTTAGAACTTCAAATAATCACTAAACACACTAAAATCACTAAAAAAGACAGTCCGGAATTGCTTAAAAATGGACCGTCGCTCCTCATTTCGGTCCTCACTGAGAAAAGAACAGATTTTCCCGCTCACGGTCCTTAAAAAGGACCGAGTTCCTGGAGTTCGGTCCTCTTGGAACTCGGTCCTGCCCACCTTTGCAAATAGCTAACTAACGGGAAATACCCGTACAATTCCTATAAACAATTTAATCTTTATATTTTGTATACAGAGACATCGCGATACATTTAAAAGTATTAACTCTAGTAATTTTTAATTGTATTTCTTAATTTTAAAAAATATAAAAAAATTTCGTTATGAATACTGCTTTAAAATATAAATAAAAATTTGGACGTGTAATTTTTCAAACAAAAAAATGGGATCTTTTAAGGGCAAACTATAATGAATTAATTAATTAAACTAACGGTGTGCGGCCACATCTTTGAAGTTTTTTCAAATGGCTTCAAGCTGGACTCGAGAGTTGACCACAGTTAATTAGTATAATAATTACTCTAGTTTATTAGAGTTAGTATTTAGTAATTTAAATAATGTTTTAATTCGTGGTGTGCCATTTCTGTTTTTGAGACAGAACTAAGCTGCCAATGTCAAGCTTATATTACGGCTAATGGTAGGCATTAAAAAGCTATTTGCTTTTACTGTTTATATAAAGCTACGTTAATACTACGCAAAATACACGAGTAAATAAATAAATAGGCCGTACATAAAATACTGAAGCCTATTCGAATTTAAGGAATTCAGTTCAATGAACCACGTGCTAGCCAATCATCGACAATTTCAGACTCGTATGACTCCCAGAAATACATTAAATTTAGAGTGGGCGAAGGTCAAGTGCATTATATCGTACATGTACAAAATGTTAACCCGAGACCAGCGTTTCTCAGCCGGATTTGCCCCACGACCCCCGTGTCGGGGTCTTAGCTCTTAGGTCGGCGCGACCCCTTATCATCCCTACAGGGGTAAACAAACTCACAAAGTGGGGTTGTTTTGCGCGCAAATCACTACTATATAGGGGTAAATAAACAATGGAATCGGAGCCGGTTTTATTTCCTTTTTTCTCCTAACATACCAATTCTGGGTTTAGTCTCGCTCAACAAGCATCGCAGCTCGCTGTGGACATCAATCAGCTTCTTTCTGCCTTCGGCTTTAATCGACACTAAGCTTGAGAATACCACTTCACATAGCTAAGTCGTTGGGAACATCACGAGGACTTGCGTAACTACCTCGCAAATTTGCGAATATTTGCCCTTCATCTTCAACCAGAATTCGATCAGACTCACGATGGATTCGCGCAGTATTTTAACATCTCCGTCCCGGCGAAGATCCAGGAGCTCTTCTTGCGCGTTGTCCTCCCCTCCACTGCGTCTATTTGACACCGAAATGGGTTTTGAATAAGAGGAAATAGCCTTTGAAACCCGGGGACCACTGGGAAATAGCGTTCCAATTCCGTTTTGAGGTTGCGCAAATGCGCACAAATCGTGTTTTTAATGTGGATGGGATCCAACCTCAGCCTCTTCCGCAAATTGTGCCACTGTAGGGAATGCGACGAAACGGGACATCACTTTCGTGACCCAAAGGTCAAGCTCGTCCTTGAAAGCACGAATTTTGTCCGCTGCCTCGATGATGGCTCTCCCTCGTCCCTGCAGCGACTCGTTCAATATGTTGAGTCTGTCAAAACCGTTAACTAAATACGCCAACGCACTCTGCGCGAGAGTATTTAAGGACAGTGGCGAATATTCTGGAATACTGCTACTATATATATAGTTATTTTCCTATATTTATATATCTATTATTTATTTTTTAAAGCAATAGGAGGCAGGATATAACAGTAGCGTAAAAGCTTAACAATATTCAAAATACACTTAGTTTTTCAAACCGCCTTTCTGTTGGTTCGGCACGAGCATTTCGCGACCCCCCCCCGGAAACCGGGTCGCGACCCAACGTTTGAGAAGCACTGCCCTAGACAGTATAGATCCAATTTTATTACCATTCAAAACTAGTGGTGCTGGGGTACCTGGTACCCGACCTATACTGTCTAGGGTTAACTTTTTTAGTGTGTATCGTACGCACTCGAAACTTCACCCTAGGCTTAAAGACAAAACTTACAATTTTATTCAAGCTTGCTTTGGAGACGAGCGAACAGTTCCCGCATACAAAGAAAAAATCCTTAATAAATACAAATTCCTATTAATCACGACGCAGTCAAATTCAACATCATAAATCAAACTTGTAAGACCTCGCAGAATAAGATTATCACGTTTAAGATGAATAAATATTCAAAAAAATACAAAAAATCTTTAATCCTCGTCATTCGTGTCGCCGGACACTTTTTCTCCCTCGATAATATGCCACAACGGAATATTACCAAAGTAAGGTTTATAAAACTAATTATTATAAACCTCAAAAACTCATTTGTAATTTATCTTAAGTGGGGGAAGGGGGAGAATTCTTCGCCTGCATAAGGCACTGCCCGTACCAATTCAGTTTTAATTTGAAAACATCTAATTTATGATGAATAGTCTAGCCAGAGATAAGAACGCAATGCTGATACGACGGGTGTATGACCGCCAACTGATTTTCGCTTTCGGGAAACTCCTTACGCGCGATTACCATTTAATGGATGTTAAGAAAAGGTTATGACCTCCCTTCGGGTATGGGACATTTAAGTTAACCACGATTAAGCGACTCGTCGCGCGCCGGTTTACTCACCCGAGGCGGGTGTGTGGGCAGTGAGGGGCGGCACTCTAGGGGCATCGCCTTCTTCTTCGGATTGGCTCTGTGACGTCACCTTGTTGCCCATGTCGGTTCCGCCACCAGACTGAAATAAAAAGGACATTAAAACAAACCAATTTCCCGCAACGCAACAATAATAATTCAGACATCAAATTGTAAGAAACGATAATTAAGCCGATTTTTTTTTTAATGTTGCGAACATGTACACATACTGTTCAGGCTTTACGTTTTCAATTCGCATTTATACGCAACCATTGACAAAAGATGAAACCTGCGCACGCATTAAATATAAACATGCCCAAGAAAACAAGGAGAAGGGTCAAACCATTCGATCTATTAACAAATTTTTTTAAATGAAACCAAATAAATAATTAAAATAAATAAATATATAAATAAATGAATTGGCTACGATTCAAACATTTAACGAAAACTCAACCAACCCAATGGACCACTAAAATTAAAACAATATATTTATAAGCAGAAAACTTTTAAGGCGAGGGTAATGAAACCGTAACTACGGCAACAAACTATTATTAGGTCATAATTAGAAACGGTTTACCTCTTTACTACCTATGTGTCAATGCCAACTGATGGAGAAGAGTTACGGTAACTCACTCTTCCTCGAATTTCTACTTAAAATTTAATTACGGGAGGGGGGGGGGGGGGGGGTCATATGCCAAACGTATCACCCTAATATTTGCGAAACAGGACATTTCGAAGATACAGATCGAAATTGGGGAAGTTCGTCCCAAAAATATACTTTTTATCCTGTACGAAATCTAATACATGAATTTGACATTAAAATTGGCGAACATTTGGCGACTTTCAACCAAAATAAAATTTAAGTTAAAAAACGAATTTCAAGGTTAACTTTTTAATATTTTTTTCTTTTAAAATGCATTTTATATATATATATATATTTATATATATATATATATATATATATATATATATATATATATATATGTGTGTGTGTGTGTGTGTGTGTGTGTGTGTGTGTGTGTAATAATGATCAAAGTACTAAAATACTAAGTTTTTACTTAGGAGATATCACATTAAAATTATTTTAAAATCAATTTTAGTGTGTGTGTGTGTGTGTGTGTGTGTGAATCCTCCGCAATTCGCAATGATAGAAGCTCAAGCCTTTCCGAATTCAGGAGGATTTTGAATTTGGTGGAATTTTGCGAATTTCGTAATATTTTGAAATATTCCGAATTAGATATAGTTATTCTGAAAAATGGCAATGTTAACTCAATTGGCAAAATAATTCCGAAATGTAATCCGCGATAAATTTACTAAGTTTTACACACCTTTTTGTTTCAATTAATTAACAGAAAATGTATTGTTCATTGCCGTAATTTCTATCATATGATAACTAAACTGTCATAAAAATTACTTAAGTTACAGATTATGAATCGCGGAATTAATATTGGGAATGGTGACGAAATGAGCGGAATTATCCGGTTACTTTTCAGAATATTTCTTCAAATTCGAATTATTATGAATTATTAGAAACTTCAGTAGTAGATTTCGGAACCATCAAAATGTTCCGAATTGCGGAGGGGTTACTGTAATATAAAACTTTGTAAAGACGAAGAAAAAGATGCAGTCTGCTAGAAGGGATATAGTAAACTGCGGAGAATCTCTTAACAAAACTCTCCTACAGAATCCTCGCGGGCAATTTTGAAAGCCTTTAACCCTCCCGGATTCGCCGGGAGACTCCTGGAATCGTGTGTGTTCTCCCAAGCTCCCGGAATGTTATCCTAATCTTCCGGATATCTTACAATTTGAAAATAGTTTTCTTTAAAAACATAATTTTGTATCATCTTATCATTGGCATATTATTAGCCTTTAAATAATCTGGTTTTTTTTTTTTCTATTGATATTAATAACATATTATACACACACACAGGGGCGTCGATTGACTTAATTGACCTTAGAATGTCTTTATACCCCCTGCATATGGCCTCAAAATGCCCTTGAAATTGGTCATATTTAAAAAATTTCTCTGGGGACTTACAGTGCCCCCCCCCCCCCCCCCGAACCCGCCAGCTGGATCGGCTCGCCCCCACCCCCCTTTATGGCCTATATATATATCATCTCCCGGAATTGTATTTCAGAAAGTTGGCAAGCCTAGGTGTTGCGTAAGTCGGATGTCCATCGTTCGCAAAACCAAGTCAAAAGAATATACAATCATCTTCGTTATGCCCGTTGGGGAATAATAAAGGTCAAAGAATGTCCATTTAACTGCAAGAATACGTCTTTCATACCATTTTATTTGCGAGCCTCGCTCGAAAGACGGAATTCCTTACGTAACTATTTAGTAAATAATAATAATTTTGTTTTGGTGGCCATTTAACGCTTTCACCATGCAATCATTATTAAGTAATTATGGTCAGAGACATGACGGATTACTTCCGCCAATGATTCACTAATAAAAATTTACACTCAGAAGTAATGCATAACAAACGTCTCTTTAAACTACCAATGATATAAATTTGCAAAGAACTGTAATATCGAAAATATATTGTCACCTCATACGTGCGAAGACCCTGAGACATGACGTTGTAATGCAATGTTCTCCTTCAAAAAGCTTGTATAAAAGCACACACACACACACACGTGTGTGTGTGTGTATATATATATATATATACACACACACACACACACCTTTGGTTAGCTTCCGCCCGAATTGTTCATTCTGACGAACACCTAGACCTACAGTTTAACGTGGAATCCGAACGACGCCCCACCAGCAGCACAGCGTCTTAACCACTAGGCCACCCAGGGTACCCATTTATCTACCAACCACTTTGTTGCGTGGTTGGATGAACAGCTGGGTTTTGCTGCACGCCGGCTGCCGTCACCGGGTCTCGAACCCGGGGCCGATGGATTTGTAGTCAGCAACGCTAACCACTACACCACCAAGGCACACACACACACACACATATATATATATATATATATATATATATATATATATTTTATATATATACATACATGGTGTAATGGTTAGCGTCGCTGACTACGAATCCATCGGCCCCGGGTTCGAGACCCGACGGCAGCCGGCGCGCAGCAAAACCCAGCTGTTCATCCTTCCACACAATAAAGAAAGTGGTTGGTAGATAAATGGGTACCCTAGGTGACCTAGTAGTTAAGACGCTGGGCTGCTGATGGGGCGTGGTTCGGATTCCACGTTAAACTGTAGGTCTAAGGTGGAGTGAAAAGCTTGACCTTCGTCAGAATGAACAATTCGGGCGGAAGCTAACCAAAGGTTATATAAATAAATAAAATCAACTCGTAAACATGTTTACTCGTGTTAAAAGGGAGTGGACGGCGACCTTGAAAATTCAATCAAAGTACTTACAACGTAATACAGAAAAACATTAATGAAATTTTTATTTTATTTTTTAAAATAATAATAATTCAGAATTTAAGGGGTTATTTCTCCAAAACGAATGCGATGCAGCGTTAGTAGATTCACAAATAAGCCTCGTTTCCCTACCTCCCTCCCCCAATATCCTCCTCACCACAACCCAAAACCTTCCCAGCTACCCTTCCTTACAAAAACAAACGTAAAAAAAAAAAAAAGTTAAACAACACGAACCTTTCATTGAGGCATGTTCATTGTTGGTGATTCTCTAACGCGATATCAACAAAACAGTCCCTGATCATCCAAGAAGGAATATAATATTCGATACAACAATGGGGAACGTTATCCTACTTTAGGCGGTAGTCTCAAAGCTTCTCATTAACTTATTTAGCCACACACACACGGCGACCTACGAGTCCTCGAGATGTCTCAAGTGCATTGAGGAATACACGACCACGCCTCATCCTCGACCTACAGTATGTGTAAATTCAGTGACACAATGCATGAATTATATTCGGATTTTTCTTTTTTTTCTGTACCATTCTTGAATAAATAAACTCCCCAAGCGAGCCACAGATTCGAGCTGGAAATGTCGCTATAGAGCCCTTTTGTGATGGCCTATCGGTCGTCATACCGGGCATAACGAACGTTCTTCGAAATAAGAGCGGTTGACGCAATTTCCGCATTTTTTGGTGAACATAAAGGCGTCCATTAGTAAGTTATTACGAAATTCATTTTCGAAGATCAGTCGAGAGTGAATCACTGAGAACTTCATAACGGGAGGACGCGCCGATAAAGAATACAAGAGAGCCATTGTTGATAGAATTTACATCCAAACGAATTCTAAATTGCGCCAGAGAGAGGAACCGCCTCATAGCAATTAATAGGTTAAATATTATTAACTATACGCGATTAAACAACCTAAACGTCTTACTCATTTTCCAATGAAGTATTTCCGAGGGAGCACTATAAATATACGCACTCTTTTCAAAAAGGATTTAATCAAAATTATTAAAATATGAAAAAAAGCTACAGAAAGTTTCTCGCAGATCATCAAATTTTGGTTAGATAAATGAAAACATTAAGAAACACTAACAAAATAAGTGAAACAGTTTACGTCGAGTTAAATTCCACTCCAATATATGCAAAAATGTTCTAGTTTTGAAGAAAATTTTATACAATACGCGTTCTACGTACGCGTATTGTCCAGTACAGAATTCTGCTAAACGAACTTTAAAATTATTCAATCAACGTCCAAAAGGAACGACGACTAATTTTCTATAAACGAAAAAAATGAAAAGCGAGAAGCGAGGTTGGTACGGAAAGCGACGTTTCGTTCGCATTTTATTTCCAAAGTTTTATCCAAACAAAATACAATTTCCAATATAGAAAATATGTTGAAATTCTCGTTTGCTCCCTCTTCGAAACGACTTCATTAGGACGCCATTCGTTTGCCGAGTCAAATGAAACCGCGGATTCAGCCTTTTTCGATTTTCGCTTCGAAACTGAAGCCTCCAACTTCAATCTGGACTTTGGAATGAATAGGGTACATTTCAAAGTTGGTTATGGCTATAGCTTCAATTTCAAATGAAAGTAAAAGAAGATAGAAAGAAGGATATTTAAGGACTTCAAAAACGTTAAAAAACATTATTTTCAGTATCCACGCGCGCTTCCAATCTTTATTTTTCATCCAAACCTAATTCTTGATCTTTCAAGCACTAAAATCCTTATGGCTGTTTACGAGCCATACGAGAAACTAAATATCGCTGGTAGCGCTCGCAAACAAGCCAAAACCACCTTAGTCAAAGCGTAGATGGAGCCTTTAAAACCTTATTCTCTTCCCTTAATTACAATGAATACCTTAAGCCTATTCCTCCACCTTCCAAATAGGGAGACCGAGTACCGCGCGTCTATCTGAACCCCTCAAGCAAACGATCCAAGGTCAAAATTTTTCATTTCAGCATGGAATGAAATGTATGACGTCACAATGAACAAACAACAAGTTCGTGCAATTAGTCAAAACTAGGTTCCAAATGTTTCCGCAATTAAAAATCTATACTTTCACCGAAGGCAAATCGTGAAGCCAAACTAAAAATTAAATTTAGCTTCATTTACAGTAATTAAAAAAAACTTTTAACGTACGTGTAATGCGAGTAAAGAAAAGTTCGACCAAAATAGGGAAGGGGGGGGGGGGGGCTGCAAAGCGTCGCAATAACTCAAACTAACCAAACAATGCAATGAAAAACGAAGGGTAGCGTCCGTGGAGTAATCGATCTCTCACCCAACTTAATTCAAAACGATAAATATTTAAATTGAACGCCAAAACCAAGTGGCAGACAAATACTAAACTATTAAACGTCGTCACGTCTAATAATTCAAAACAGATTTAGCCAAATACCCATCAACCATTTAATTATCTTTAAATTCACCAATACGTGCCTCGCGAGATTACCGTGTGTGGACAACGGGTGTCCATATACAATCAATTCAAAAAGTCTCGTCGCGAAACTCGACGTTCCCCAGTAAGAAACATCGAGTTTGAAGACGATAATTTTTTTTAATAGACTGTATATCATTACTTATCGTCCGTACAATAATATTTGAATGTTCGACGTAAGTTACTATAGAGATAAAACTCTTTCTATATTTTTTCGGCTCGTAAATTAATTTTTGTAAGGCTTTCATAGGGCTTTAAAATTTATACGAACGTATAGCCACGCAGTTCATAGTTTGACGTTGACGTTGGGCAGTGGCACATTGTAAGAGAACAGTCTAATAATGGATGAAACTTAAATACACTAAATATTCCGTTACTTTTAAATAATACGAGAAAGGGCAATATTTGCAAACATTAATAATACGTACAATATACCTTAATTTTACGCGTAGCGTAGCCGAAAAAGAAAAAAAATGGCGCCCAGTAAAGAAAAGTACGCAATTCACGCGCTGCCTTATACTTTTCAGGCTTCCAAACTTACGAGTCCCATTTTGGAATTTCTCTCGTCTGCGCGTGAAATTTCGGGAGCAAAAACTTATTATTATTAAATTAATTACTTTTATAATTATCTTTTTCTCAATTCCTCGTTCAAACGGAATGTACTACTCTTATGTCTGGAACGTAGCAGCAGCGATGCCAAATATTATACGTTTAACCACATTGCGAACTGGACAATACAAAGGAGAGTCGAAACGTGGGCCCCTTTCATAAAAAAAAACCAAACTGCGCACAAAACAAAAAAAAACATTTTGCGGCAAAAACAATAGCTCGAAGACAGTAGTAGTCACGGTTTGGTTCGCACCGTATGTAAAACGTATCCTATTCTTATTGATAAGAGTAATAATAATAATAATAATAATAATAAATAATAATAATAATAAGTCCTTCCTTTCGTTAGTTAAAAAAAAAAAAAAAAAAAAAAAAAAATTCAGCATCGCAAATAAACGCCTCCCACTATAGATTTTCAGACTCGCCCCAGTATATCACAATGACCGCTACTAGTCCCTTCTCCACACGGAATAATAATAAGACTCGCTGAGACTATTTCTTTTTTCTCAAACGAGGATGGTGGTTTCCCCGCTGTTTTAGGCGCCGACGGGCTCGCTTTCGGCTCAGTAGATAAACCAAAAATAGACAACACTAATAAATTCTCGTTAACTTGGAATAATATTTTAAAAGCTTTTATTAGTTTTAAATTAAAATGTTTAACTTAAAGATTTCCATTATTGAAACAAAAGAGGTGATGTCATTTTTATTAAATGGTATTCGTTTTTGCGAGCTAGTTCGAAGCCTTACATCCAAACCTATTTCAGAAATAAAGAACGAAGGAAGACGGATCTCTATCTCAAGATATATAATTACACAATGAATGTACAAAAACAATCACACACAATTGTTATATATGCATATATATATATATATATATATATATATATATACACTGTGTGCGTGTGTAATATATATATATATATATATATATATATATATATATATATATATATATATATATATATATATATATATATTAGTGTGGACCAAAAAAATGAAGGTTTAAAAATCTTTGTTCCACATGAGTAATGTTATTCCTTTTGCTTACCTTAATTAAATTACAAAATTTGAAACCTCTACGTCAAGTTTTAGGGGTCCCGAGAAAATTGCACTTTTCCTTTTAATGCTGAAAAAATTAGTTTTTCCTCATTTTCATAAGTTCTGCTTTATTTTTTGTTGGAAATTCTTTACGATTCTTGAAAACTGTTTTGAGCAGGTATTGTTTGTCCTCTTCTTTAGTTGTCACTGCTTGATTAAATTTTTCAATCAATGCAACACCCGCTCAGCTGTGTCATTTGTCACTCTAAGGGCACAAACTCTAGCACAGCCTCTTTGGTACTCAGGATCTATTCCCCATGTTGATGCAGAATTTTCAGTGAAGAGAGAATTGAGATGTAGAGCATCAAAAGAGATTTAGTCCTTGAAGTAACAAAATCAGAAATCCTTTTTTCTTTAAAAGAAGCTAGGGTTACCTTTGCTTCTAAACGTTTCAGTCCCTTATTTCTTGGAGGCATTTTGATATTATTTCGCATTTGCTCCTTTTCTTCAAGGGATATGCTTTTGTCAAAGAAGCTTAATCCAACAAGTGTTTCTGAGAGGTACCACAGATGTCGTTTAATAGCATTTTGGGCTTGCTTGATAACACTTGATATCAAAGAATTTTCCTCCATTATTGCAAGATCTTGCAAAAATTTAAGATCAACATTTGGGGCTTCCTCTGGTTGAGAAGCTTTTGCCCAAGATTTTGCGTATACCAATGCAACAAATAAACAAATTTCTGTTATGCATCAAGTTCTTTTTTAGTCATCTTAAATTGATTTTGGAGAAGAAAAAGCTTAAATGCATAAATTCCTTTTGCCATCCATCTTGCATGATGGTACGCTCCAGGTCTCTTCAAGGGAGTATTAGAAATGCTTTCTTCTCCAAAAAACAAGAGAACAAGTTGAAAAAATTCTTTATAATCATCTCTTGGCTGTTTAGAGTTGAGTGCCTCCTTCATGATTAAGACTGTTTGATTTTTTAAATCTTGAACTCTTTCAATTATTCTGCAGCTTTGGGAATCAACAGCATATAAGTCATTAAATCTCGGGACCCCTAAATATTCTCATATTTGACCAAAATTTTGCTGACATGTCTATCTGGTCCAAAGGAACAAGGGCATTAATGTGGAACAAGGATTCCTTCAACTTTATAATTTACCCTCCATTTTGGTTTTGCTTCCGCTCGAATTGTTCATTCTCACAAAGGTCGAGCTTGTTCCTCCACCTTAGACCTACAGCTTAACGTGGAATCCGAACCACGACCCACCACGAGCGGTCAGAAACTACAAAGTCCTTTCCCGGACTCGATCTCACGACCTCCTAAGCAGCAGCACAGCGACTTAACCACTAGACTATTCAGGGTAACCTTGGTTAACCTTGGTTTTGCTTCCCCCCGAATTGTTCATTCTAACGAAGGTCAAGCTTGTCACTCCACTTTAGACCTACAGTTTTACGTGAATCCGAACCACGCCCCAACAGCAGCAGAGCGTCTTAACCATCAGGCTACTCAGGGTACCCATTTATCTACCAACCAATTTTTATTGTATGGAAGAATGAACAGCTGGGTTAGCTACGGGCCGCCCTGCCGTTACCAGGAATCGAACCCGGAGCCGATGGATTCGTAGTCAGTGATGCTAACCACACACACACACACACACACACACTGGTATTCAAAATTATGGAAACACTTGAAAATGTTGATTATGTAATAAGAATTATTTTAATTCTTTTTATACGTTACAGGAAGTAAAATGATACGTCTGTCCTATTAAGGAGTTTTCAAATGTGGTGTTTTGTTACATGAAGACTTATGAGCAATTAATCAATATTGAAAGAAATTGTATTTAATGGTGACATCACGTTTCGATTAACCTGCACCTGAACATTGTTTGGAACATTGTGCCCTTCTCTTACGGGTATCTCTGTATAATGGCTCTTGCAAAGGAAATATCATACAAAAATAGACTCAACATTAATTAATACCTTCTTGATGAAGAACTATAGACACGTATAGCCAATAAAGTGGGAGTTTCAGTTCTCCACGGTGAGCAAAACCCCTCTCACATCGCAAAATGTGAGTGTAATGAACGAAGTAAGCCGACGGCGAAAAAGGAAGACCTCGGAAAAAAAAAGACAAATACACGATTTTATTGAGCAAATGCAACAGAAAGAATATTAGCGTTCGAATAGCTGCTGAAGTGAATGCGTCACGCAACGGCAGCATTTCTACTTCAACAGCGAATAATGTCCGAGGTTGGTTCGTTTAATGGGTCGGGTTGCTACTGGAAAGCCGCTTTTGCCAGTCTTGGAGCGACCATTTTTTTGTGATTTATGCCAATTTCAAACGTTTGGCTCTATTTCTTCGTCGCAAAAGCGGCTTTCTGGTAACAACCCGACCCATTAAACTAACTTCCCTCAAACGTCTCTTCAGTGTTAAAGTAGAAGTGCTGCTATTGCGTGATGCATTCACTTCAGCAGCTATTCGAACGCTAATATTCTTTGTTGCATTTGCTCAATAAAATCATGTATTTGTCTTTTTTTTCCCGAGGTCTTCCTTTTTCGCCGTCGGCTTACTTCGTTCATTACACTCGCATTTTGCGATGATGAGAGAGGGTTTTGCTCACCGTGGAGAATGAAACTCCCACTTTATTGGCTATTTGTCTCTGTAGTTCTTCATCAAGAAGGTATTAATTAATGTTGAGTATTTTCGTATGATATTTCCTTTGCAAGAGCCATTATACAGAGATAGCCGTAAGAAAAGGGCACAATGTTACCAATGTTCAGGTGCAGGTTTCACGAGTCAAATTACATTTTTTAAGGAAAATGGGATAAAATGTGTAAATACAAACAGGAAAAACATTCTAACCAATAATATCAATATTTCTGTGAACATAAACAATTATTTTAATCAAAATGTGATGTCACCATTAATTACAATTTCTTTCAATATTGATTAATTGCTCGTAAGTCTTCATGTAACAAAACCACATTTGAAAGCTCCTTAATTGGACAGACGTATCATTTTACTTCCTGTAACTATAAAAAGAATTAAAAGAATTCTATTATTACATAATCAGCATTTTAAAAAGTGTTTCCATAATTTTGAACGCCTGTGTGTGTGTGTGTGTGTGTGGTGTGTGTGTGTGTGTGTGTTAAACCAACAGGTAGGTGCGCAACAAGTAATTAAGTAAGGGAAAGTAGTGTATAGCGACAAAATATATGACGCACAATTTGGCCAGTCCCTCAATGTAAACAAGACGATTAAAGGGAGAATGATTTCCATGGTCAGACAAATGAGGAGCCATCACTGCCACTACCTTTGGCAAGCGTTCAACGGTGACGACCGTAAAAGGACAGCGTTTAATGGTCCATTTAGGTCACTCGTTAAGCCTCTTCATTTCGGCCGGTGGGGGAGGCAGGGGGGGGGGGGGGACAGGGCGAAGCGCTCATTTCTCACGGCGTTCCTCGCTCGACCTGCCCTATTACATTCATGCGCCAATATGACCTACAGCACGCGAGCCGCCGCCGCACACCAAGTACAAACTTTCAAAATATTCGGAACAAATTTTCAAACTAAATACCGATGCTAAGATCAGGTTTTTTTATTTTTTTATGGCTTTGAAAACTATGTAATAAGTGGTGGTTATAAATTATCTTCAGATAATCATCAAAATCATTAAAAACACCAAAAACAATCCTGACTTGTACCCATCGAATCTGAAACAACATAACATCGACATTTCAAAAACTAAACCTAACCTAATCTACTGTATGTTAACTTAGCCTACAATATACTTGTGGATAGAATGTCAAATTGCTCAGATGTCGTAATCCCATAAAATTGATCAACAGTGCTATGACAAATGGTCGGCATTTAGCACGAAGTGAAATGCTCAATTAAATTTCAAGACTGAAGTCTGCGAACCATGTTAACAAATTCTAAGAGCATTACGGGAATTTAACAATTTTTAGCAGCCGATGATAATATCGAATTACATGGTTTATAATAATTATTGGACACACGCGCGAAACAGCGTCTCGGCTACAGCGTGAATACAATTATGAGCAGTTTAGGGATCGTGAATTAGCAATAGCAATTCGAGGAAATAAACGTGGAATGCTTTGACGGACTCCCCTCTCACTCTCTGCCATAATAATAATAATAATAATAATAATGTCACTGGTCACCTTCTACAATAAAGCGTTACTGCTTCACAATGACGTTCTCCCAATATTTCACCTACCAAATATTCTGTTTATTCCACTTTTACCTTCTCTTCGCGGATTTCTCACCGCAATATAATATTCCACGTACCGCGCGCGTCTTTTTCCTGCCCTCGTACCCACGATACCAATCCAACACGGACCACCCTATAAAGAGGGGTTGAAGCGAAATTTTATTCCGCTATATATTCTTTGCCTTTCTTCGAGCGCAATGTTTAATTTAACGGAACAAACAGACATCATTAAGAGTAACTATTACGCTAGAAAATAGTCAAGACGGGTGGGCTGACCCAGTTTGATTATAGGCAAATATACCCTTACAAATATTTTCATCAACTGTAAAAATTAGAGGTACAATAATGTCCTGATATACTTCTCTCTTCACCATTTGAACAATTAAAACTTCTTACACCTATTAAATGACTCATTTAATAGCTACGAAGTTTGACATTACAATACGGTGAAAATTTTAAGTTAAATTTTGTTTATAGAGAAAAAACGTACGAATGATATATAAAAATAATAATAAAACTTAAATTGCCCCCCCCCCAAAAAAAAAAAAGCCACCTTCTATTGCCCCACCCCCTCCAAAAAAAAATATGCGAGCATAAACTTCAAATTAATATTACTTTTATTAAAAAATCGTGCTCTCAAAATGTGAGCTAAGTAAAAATGTCAGCAGCGTTTGATTTTTAAACTAATATGCGAAGGAACTATATATACATTACATAATCTTTCAGAAATGTAAAAGCTAGAACGATAGATAAAAAAATTTACGACGACAACGATAGCTCGCTTTGACCTTCAGCTAGCTCACAATAACCATTACGGGTTGTAAATAAAAATATCATATACAAATGAATAGCAGCATTCGCTTTAGACAAATATTTGGGTATTACGAGTTACCTTTAACGTACGATCTAAGACGAAATCGGCGTTTTTGCAAAATGTCATGTTGTTTGGAGAGTAAATTCACTTTCAAACAGAGTTACCACTAGGTTCATGATCAATCGACGTGAAGGTGACATCATCAACATTTCAAGAAGGGCTCAAACACGGACGCACCAATATTATGAAACGCGTGCAACACACTCCGACGAGGGTTTGAGTCGACAATGAACGAAATAATTTATTTGTACGGACTAGATTTGGCTTTAGTAACTTCCTTCAAAAATCCACCGTGACACAATCAAAGATTACATGGTACAAATAAAGGTAAAAAGATAAAAACGGATGTACGCATTTCGCAAACCATTAATCACCACATCGTCACATAATATCTGCCACTGTCCACCAAACAAAGAGAATTTAAACGGCGAATCAATATAATTCATCAATTCACAAAACCGACGTCGACCTAAACCCGAAAATCTCTCTACGACAAATGGTCACCGAATAAAATGAGTCACAAAAAAAAGGCTACTATTAAAAATACTAAGGCACAAATGCAGCTTGAATGAGACGTAATAAAACCTCGATGTCTTGGCTCAATCAACCGTAAGCACTAACGACAAAAGGGATTTCATTAAAAAAAAATTGTCTTACGGGGAAAGTAAGCAAAACCTCTCTCCCGTACGAGCTAACGAGCAACGTCCAAACACCGACTACCAGTTTAAAATGCAAAATATCGTAGAATGGTGGAAGGAAAGAGTCAGCGGGAGTGATAAAAAGGGGGTCTTGGGGGTAGTAAATTGCGACGAGTACGAAGAAAAAGAAAACAAAATTTGGCAATAATTGATGGGAGAAACGTCACTGCAGGGATGACTGCCAATAAAAATGCATCTCTAATCTAGATTAACTTTTTTCCCCCTCTTCTGAAGGATAAATTTAACTTTAATATTTACTTTTTTCTTTGTTAAAGCCACAAATAGTATCAATATCTTCATACAGGAAGCAAAATATATTATATATATATATATATATATAATATATATATATATATACCGCTGTAGATATTATTTTCATTCCAGTTTGAAATGGATACTTTTATTAATTTCCCCTTTCTCACTGGCAGTGTCCTTCCCCTCCCCTTCACAAACTCCCATCCGCGTTGTTGGACTAAACCAGTAGACAGTAGTGAAATTACCAACAAAATGCCGGAAACAGAATGACACTCGCCTTTATCAACACAAATTAAGTCCTTTAAATTTTTTTTTTGGCAACGATATATCTTTCTTCCTCACAACTCCTTTTACGCACAACCCCTCGAATACATTCATTTTTTTTTTTTTTTCCCCTTCCGAAAGGTTAAAAGGCAACGTGAACCGTTATCGTCTATTAAAAATAAATAACGGGTCTAAACGGCCACACTTCTCATTCGCATTCATTCTTAATAACGTATTAAAAACAAGTCAATCCATGAGGGGAAAAAAAAAAAAAAAAACCAGCGTAAATATTTCGTTCGAAATAAATTGTCGCAAACAGCTACCACCAAGAGAATCGAATTCTAGAAAATGGAATAATTGTAATAAATAAAGCGGTAACACTTCCAATTACATCCTCTACCATTGTATGCGTCGTTCGAGCATTTAATGGCGGTCAAAACCCGTCCAAATGGTCCTTAATTGCGCAAATAACGTCAACGGCTCCACATCACAACTCGTGATGAAAAACACTTTTGCTCAAATTGGATGGTCCCCAATGTGCAGACAACAGGACATGACCTCTTAACCCCACCGAATCGATGGGTAAGTACAGTAATTTCTCATTTTAGTTTCGCGTAAAAAATAAATAAAGATAAATAAATACAATACACGACTGTGTGTGTGTATATATATATTTTTTTTTTAACAAATGTTCAGGATTTTGGCATTATAATAGTTGGTGATGATCTAAAAGTTTTCTAAGCAGTGTTAAAAGCAAAAAAATGAAGCAAATAAAATGCTAAATATTATTAAGAGGAATGTTAATTACAAAAGTAAGAAAGTCGTCTGTAGATTATATAATTCTTATGTCAAATCTTACTTATAATACTGCATTCAAACTTGGTCCCCTCACCACGGGTATGATACAGATATACTTGAAGGTATGCAATGTTGGTCAACCGAGCTTGTTCCTAACTTAAGAAGACTTGAAGGCGGATTAAAGGAACTGGGGCGTGTTAAGTTTTGAGAGACGTTGTTCGGAAAGGGATACGATAGATAAAGTTGTTCAAAATGTTCTCAGGTTTGGACAATTTAGATGTAACAATTTTTTATTTAAGTTTGACGAAAGAACTAATGGGATAATAAGAAAATTAGAAAACGGCCTTTTAGACTGGATCTACGAAAATACTTCTTTTGTCATGTAGTAGTAGATTTTTTGGAATAACTTCTCGTATGATGCGGCAAATAGCAGATCCTTAGTTTTAGTTTTAAGAAAAAATTGGACGCTCTCACGAGTGAAAATGACAGTTTATAAATTGTGTAATTAGTGTATATTTTAGCTGAAGTTACGTTGGCTACTTCGGTAGCTCTGAAATAGTTTTACGTTAATTAGCCGACTTGAAAGTGACATTTTGCAACTAAATATAAAAATATAGTTTTAGATCATTTATGATTTGGATAATCTTGATAGACCCAAATGGATTCATATTTTTCAAATGTAAATGTATTGTAAATAGACTCGCGTTCGACCCCTCTGCAGCACCCCGACTCATTTGGAGAATTTTTATGGTACCCAGTTATCTACGAACCAAAGGAAGGATGAACAGCAAGGAGAGCTGGGCACCACCTGCCCGCGATCGAAATCGAACCAGGGCCGATAGATTCGTAGTTAACGATGCTACCTAGTACACACACACACAACACCCCTCCCCCCACACACACAAAACCATTAAAAAAAAAATTGATTAGCAAGTCAACAATGACCTTCAGAATCTAAGTTCGCCCTTACTGGTCAACTGTTCTGCTGAGGGTGAACCTTAACTAAAAGTGAACTTCTTCCCCAAAAGCAAATTATATGTAAATTTGCAAACGGGACGACAAAAAAAAAAAAAAAAGGTAAAATTCAATGCAGATACGAGAAGACTATTCGTGTCTATGTAAAATTACATCACTATTCGTGTCTATGTAAAATTACATCTAGGAAACAATGATTAAAATTCTGACAAGTTCATATTGAAATATTGTAATAGTTCACATTTTCTTACATAGATATACTGGGTGATCCAGATAAATGGGACCCATAAAAAAAAGCCAAATATTCTTAATATTTAATTCCTTTCATAAAAACTATATATCATTCGAAAGAGTAGAGTTACAAGTTTATTATGAAATATTTATTTTTTTAAAATGACTCCTTTCAAATGTGCTCCATTAGTTGCCAAGCATTCCAGTGTTCTCGCTTGTAAGTTCTGCATCACTTTTGCAAGAGTGTGCGGTGGTATGGCCTGTATCTCATTTGTGATGGCGGCCTTCAATTCTTGCAAGGTCGTTCGGTTATTTCTGTAGACCCTACTCTTTAAATATCCCCAGAGATAATAATCTAAGGGAGAAAAATCCGGAGACCTTGCGGGCCATTCAACGTCTCCAAATCTTGAGATTAACTCGCCTGGAAACGTTTGACGCAAAACTGCCATGCAGTTCCTCGTGGTATGGCAGGTAGCTCCATCTTGTTGGAACCAGTGGTTTTCTAGACAAAGATCTCTTAATTTAGGAATAAGGAAATCGGTCAACATTTTTTCGTAGCGATCACCATTTACAGTGACCGTGTTTCCGGTGGAATCCTCGAAAAAGTACGGCCCTATGATCTGAGATGCAGTAAGACCACACCAAACAGTTACACGCTGACTATGCAACGGGACTTCGGTAATATTCAATGGATTTTCTGTTGCCCAGAAACGACAATTTTGTTTGTTTACAGTTCCATTCAAGTGAAAATGGGCTTCGTCTGACATAATCAAAGTTGCTAGAAAATTGGTGGTGTCATTTACCTTCTGTTGGATCCATTGACAGAATTGTCGTCTTCGTGCGAAATCTCCATCGTTTAGTTGTTGCAGTGTTTGAATTTTATATGGAAAGAGCATTAAATTTTGCTTGAATATACGGATACGGTGTGTTGTTCCATATCCAACTCCTAACAGCTGAGAAGCACGTCTCATGCTTATGTTAGGATTATCCTGTACAATTTCATGAGTTCTGTTAATGATCTCGTCTATCCTTGCTGTGCGCACTCTTCCAGTTGGTTTTCTTTTTCCAATGCTGCCAGTTAGGGAAAAATTTCTGACACACCGACGGATTACTTTCTTAGAAGGTGATTTTGACATCTGAAAATTTGTCTTGAAAGATCTTTGAGCTGAAACTACACTTCTTCCATGCTCATAATAATATTGCTCAGTTATGAAACGCAGCTGTTCCACAGTCCATGCAGTCATCTTGAAGGGTTAGTTTTAACTAACACTTTTATTTTGTTTTGTATCTTATCTTGTCTTGTATTGTCTTGTATTGTCAAAACCTATACAATC
Organism: Bathynomus jamesi; assembly: GCA_023014485.1. Taxonomy (NCBI): domain Eukaryota; kingdom Metazoa; phylum Arthropoda; class Malacostraca; order Isopoda; family Cirolanidae; genus Bathynomus; species Bathynomus jamesi. The sequence goes on from JAJOZX010000072.1 coordinate 527,716, forward strand.
CTGTACAAACTTGTAACTATCCTCTTTCGAATGATGCGTATGATTTTATAAAAGGACTTATACTTTAAGAGTTACAGGGGTTTCTTTTGGGTCCCATTTCTCTGGATCACCCTTTATATATATAAAACTTTAACATACTTATATTTACGAACGTTAATACAGTTAATCATCATTGTTTCATTTTTATTAGTCATTTATAATTGTTACCTTCTTTCACCATAGCCATTTACCATGATCTATTTCATGAATGACAGTTTTGTAAAATAGTGTATATTTGACGTGTCCGGAGTAGGAGTGACGAAGCCGCCATACGTTCGAAAATTCGTTTTCTTCTGGCCTTTGCGTAATGCAGTGAATAATACACACCAAAACCAGATTTTCGAATGAATGGCGGCTTCGTCACTCCTACTCCGGACGCCTCATTTTAGCTCAAGTAATGTAGGCCACTTCAATAGCTTTGTAAATAGTTTAAAGATAATTAGCCGATTTGAAAACGATATTTTACGAAATGTAACGTAATAGTATAATGATAAAACGGTAAAAGTCTTACCTTCTGTGAGTTTGAAACACATACTGAACTCACTGTACGGGAAATTAAACACGACCTGGAAACAAGCTTCAAAATCTTACCTGCAAGGAAAAAAAAATTAAATTTTAATAGATTTTCAACATTATTTTAAATATGGGAATATATTTTAAAATTTAAAACGGTGGGGAAGTTTAGGGAGGGGAGGGGGGAGGGACTGCTTATTAAAACTTGTTTTTCCTTTTAAATATTTTGGGTTTTTTTTTGGCGAAAATAATGAAAACTGAAAAACAAAACTTAATTACCAGTAATTTTTAGCGATTTTTTTTTTAATTCCATTTTGGCGAACATTTTTTTTTTTGCAATTTTGTAATAATAATAATTATTATTATTAAAATGTTTTTAACCGCTTATGGAAGAAAAATATGGAACTACTTTCACTGAACTCTACTGTTGTTTCATAATACATTCTTTGCAACAAAGGTGCTCCTTGGGAACCGAGTTGTTGCTATTTCTTCGACGAGACTTCTGCGGTTATACTCGTTAATTAAATTAAATTATTAGTGTCGACGAAATATATATACGGGGTGTCAGGAAATGATTGCCCCCCCCCCCTCTGTAGAGCAAAAACTAGAAGAGATAGATAAAAACCGGCGAGACCACTTGAAAGAGCGTTAAAATCTGAATAAAAACCATTATATTCTATTCCTGTGATTTTAATTCTTACCATTTTTTTCCCCACAGAAACCATGGCATCATCTATTTTGAACGATTCAGAGAAAAAGCGAGTTCTTGACCGCATTCGAGCTGTCACATTTCGTGAAGCAAAGGAAGCTGGTGCAACTTTCATAACTCGACACTGGGTGGCTGAGAGATTAAAAAGATCAGAAGACTTTGTCAAAAGGAATTGGAATAAGAATCCTGAAGATTGTGAAACAGAATTTCGAGGAGGAAGACCGGAGAAATTATCTCAAGAATCGAAAAACATTGTGCTTGCTGCATCATGGCGCCGAAAGAAGAGCTGCTCTGAGGTAGCGAAAGAGATACTTATCCGTCGTGGTAAGATAGTCAATCGGCAACTTGTGCATCAATTTCGAGTTCGCCAAGGCTTGAGTGCTTGGCATGAAATAGCTAAGCCACGGAAGAGTGATCTTAATATTGAAGATCGGCTATGGTTTTGTGATTATCTTGAGGAATGGACGGAAGACAATTTCCTTCACTTGGTTGTCAGCGATGAATTCTTCGTTTATGTCTCCAGAAAACCAAATTTTCAGAATGATCGGGTTTGGGCAACAACTCCTGATGAAGTCCCAGACGACCAGAAGTATCGAGAAATAGTAAAAAATCCAGCATGTGTGGGTGTTTTCATTATGTTCTCTATTCGGAAGCTCATCTGGGTTATCAAACCAAGAGGAACCAGTTGGGATGGGCCTTATTTTCGAAATGTAATTTTAGCCCAACATGTAATTCCGTTTTCGAAAGACCCCGTGTGTGTTTTGGATGTTGAGCAGGCAACCTTTCTTCACGACAAAGCCCCCTGTATGAAAGCACTTGCGACTCAACAACTGCTTAAGGACAATAACATTGATTTTTTCGGAAATAATGAATGGCCTGGCAATTCTCCCGATCTTAATGTCTGTGAACATGTCGGATCCATCATGAAGGATCGGGTGGAGTCCTTAATGCTGGAACAACCCATTCAGAATCGGTATTCAACAGAAATTATGACTGCAAAGATCAACGAAGTCCTTGAAGAAATGAGTCATGATACCGATCTCTTTGAGACACTTCTCAGAGCTGCAAATGGGGGCAACACCCGATATTAAAACAAGTGTTTTTTATTCAAAATTAAACGCTCTTTCGCGTGGTTTTGTCTGTTTTTTTTTCTATTCCTTTCAGTTTCTTCTGTACATGGGGGGCAATCATTTCCTGACACCCTTTATATATATATAGAGCGCCTCGGTGGTGTAGTGGTTAGCGTCGCTGACTACGAATCCATCGGCCCCGGGTTCGAGACCCGACGGCAGCCGGCGCGCAGCAAAACCCAGCTGTTCATCCTTCCACACAATAAAGAAAGTGGTTGGTAGATAAATGGGTACCCTAGGTGGCCTAGTGGTTAAGACGCTGGGCTGCTGATGGGGCGTGGTTCGGATTCCACGTTAAACTAGGCTAAATATATATATATACTGTATATAGGTTCATTGGGAACATCTGTGTTATCGCTTTAAGAAATTAATGTTCGAAGGACTCTGGTTAAGCCTAAACAATAAGCAGCATTTTGTAACTGAAGGGAAATAAACTGATCCATCTTCAGACTCGAAATCTACTTCCTAATTTGAGCGTTAAGTTCCTCCATGAGGTTTATACCATTAAGATCATGTAGCCGGTTTATCCCGTGAATTTGTTCATTTTCATTCACGTAATGTTTCTTCATAAAATAAAATGATGATAATGATACGCCTTACAAACGCATCTACAGTATTAACTTTAATAATAACTGAAGGGCCAAATTAAACGGTGCCACTGACAACTGTTCATTGTATTATCGTAAGAGCAAAAACTAATATTTATTTTATAAATAAAAAAAATTTAATTTTTATTTTTCATTCTTTTTTTTATTGTTTCGGAAAAAAGTTCACCCAGAATTTTTTTTTTATAAAAAGCATAAAAATTAATAATTGGTAATATTACGTTATTGTTTGGATACACTTCTTATCGTTGACGACTAATAAAAAATGCGAAGGAGAAATAAACCCAGTGATGATGATTAATAATTTTTTTAAGGTTTTCGCAAAATTAATGTTCGTAGCCGGACTTTTTTCCTCCCCCAAAAACTGTACTCGTAATATACCTTTACCTTTTCACAATACTGTTACCGTACTTGTATTTGGACAACTCGAATCATTAATATTTATCTATTTCGCGTAATTGATTGTCCTAGTTCTATTAACAAAATGTAACCAGTTATTTAGCGCTAACTCAGTTCTAATTACGATCAAACTAAATGCTCTCTACGAATTTGCATTAAAAAAAAAAAAATTAGATACGATTGAGTTCCAAAGTGATAACGTAAACTTTGTATTTATTAATTTTGCATTCAGATTTAACTGTTAACTTCATATGTAAAATATTTTCGTAACTAGAAACTTAACAAATAACTAACGTTAATATGGAGAGGGAGTATTATCTCAACCCTAATAATAATAATAATAATAAAACATTAATTATAGAGTTAGTGACTCCTTAATACTTTACAGGCTGAAATTACAAAGAAAAAGTAAACCAAATTTTAATTAAACTCGATTAAATGTATATTGTAATGTTCCTCAACTTAAGCATCCACGGTTGACAATGTCGCATAAACAACTATTTTCAGTTCAATGCAGCGAGCTCTTCAAGCGTGTTTATAATGGATGCGTAACTGCGGTGTTCAATTAATTGGAGAGACGGGTTTGCCTTACGATCGAAATACGATACAAATGTGTTTTACGCACTAAACTAAAGCCATTCTGTTTCATGACCAGTTTATGTATGAAAATCAAAACCAAGGATGTGAACATTTGTTTATATTTCTCTCTCGAAACTTTTCGAGAGCAAAACATTGTTTTCCCATCACCCTTTTGTGATGCTTTGAGTCCAATAATGGCGAGAAAACGGTTTTATTTTCGAAACGTTTCGAGATAAAAATAAGCACAATATTCAAAGACACGGTTTAGATTTTCATGATGAAAAATACATTTCCTAAGAAAATATAAATATATATATATATATATATTACGCGTAATGTGAACAACTGCCGAATGCTGACATTATGCAAGCTAGCTGCCTAATGTTGATACGCGTAACGTATGTTACCTAAACTAACCTAATGTTGATACGCGTAACATGTTACCTAACTTAACCTAATGTTAGGTTAGGTCAAATAACGTATGTTACGAGTAATGTGGAAATTTCTAATATGAACATTAGGCAATATCTTACAAAATACCACATTTCTATCCACATTATGCGTAACATAAGTGTGAAAATACTATAGCTAATAATGTAAAAACGCCATTCGAGGAATAAAGACCACGTTCTATGAGAAAGGAACTGCTACTCTCACGCACAACCATAAAGAGTCCTAATATACTCGTAGAAATAGTTATAAGAACCGATCGAGGAAGTTTAGCAGTTGCTGACTGGGGACGGGTTTTTAACTTTGTGACAATGAATGTGGTATAAATGAACGCCTTTCAGAGAGGAAGAGAGCCACCATCAAAGACTCTTTAACACCTCCTAATCGCGAGACGCGCCACAATTTATTACAGACAAGCGAAACAACTAGGAAGATTGACCGCGCGCGCGCGCGCAGACAACCACAGGGAGATGATGATGACGATGATGAACGAAATACAGAAAGTATTAGTAATAAACGCGTTAAAACTACGACGAATCGTGATGAGAGACGGGAAGAAACGCTCAATCATGAAAGCAACAAAACAAGCGAGGAATTTTGATTACTCATAAAAATTATTTGAAAACGCGTCAAAATTCATGGCTCATTCTGAAGAGATCAGAGGAAATACTTTAGACAGATCTTTATGGAAAATCACTACTTACTTCGGGTGTCAGAATACGACCTTGAAAATAACAAACTGACACTAGAATTCTTAACGAAGAGCATCTAAATGAAAGGGGCCACACCAGTTTGTGCCAACGTATCAAAACTTCAAAAACGAACGAGAACAGTAGAAGGCAGAATGAGCCTAATAAATTTACTAAAGAGAACGAGGGGTGAGGCAAGGCCTTTCGACCCTCCCCATCCTCTATAGGTTACAATTAAACCAGAAAGAATTCCCTCCCGGCGATGCACGGCGAAGGCCCCCCGCCCCCAACTCAAGCTGCGAAAACTATTACACGGTGCTGCCTCATGCCAAAAATGATAACAACAACAACCCCACAATAAAGATACTGTACCGAAATCTTCTCTCACTGAAGCTTCACCTTGACTAATAAATAATATACAGGGTGTCCCATAAGTCCGGTCTCTTAGGAAAATTTATTTTAAATTAAATTTACGAAAGTAAGACATTAGAACTAAACCAAATGTTCAAATTGATGTCTTGTTTTGGGGACCTTTTATTTCTTTCTCACGAGTGTAACTCGCTTCCATATTAGTCATTGTGCGGTATTCTATCCGCAACAAAGAGAGGTCCCAAAACAAGACATCATCAATTTGAACATATGTTTACTTCCAATGAATTACTTTCGTAAATTTAATTTAAAACAAGTTTTCCTAATGAGACCGAACTTATGGAACACCTATATATATAATATATATAATATATATATATATATATATATATATATTATTTGAAAAGTAACTACCCATTTTTAATCTTTTATTACTCTTGAAATTATAGAAACATTGCAACCAATATGAAACGTAAACATGTGACCAGGTGTGGTAAAAAGGAACACATTAGACTGGGGTTGTACTTAATTGACAGGTGTTGCTGAGGTGAGTGAGTGACCAAGAGAGCGTCCGGGTAACCTTGGAGCACCATTGCGACACTCGACCTTAATTTGTTCTTACACGTGGTATCGGGAGGGGAGGGAGGGGAGGAGGGAGGAGGGAGAGGGGGGCATTAGCGGGCACATTTGTACGAGAGAAACGACACTCGACCGTTGGAAACCAAATGGCGAAACGCATATGGGAAATTCAAGGGGAAAAAACAAAAACAAAAACAACGGGTGGGCAAAACCGGAACACTAAACGGGGAACACGAAGGGAGCGCACGCGGAAGTGCAAAAGGCAAAGAAGAACGCGTAAATGTACAGCTGGAGTACAGCCATGGAAGACTCGAAAGAAGAAGAAGAAGAAAGAACGCCTCACCCAAACAACCCCAATCGGAAGGAACAAACGCTAAGACAAACAATTGGAAAAACTGGAATTAAGAAATTCATTAAATATATACCGCGCGATAATAAGATTTATGCAAATGCAACTCGTGTACGAACATAAACGCGTGATAAGAGAGAAGCAGAAGGCATATACGAAAGAAAACATATGGAATTAAAAGTACGTAAAAAACGAGAGAGCGGAAGGAAGAGGAGAACGAACAGGAAGCAAAAACAGTGAATAATCATCAGCTGTTTTCAAACAACCCCGTTTACATACTTTCGTTCTCACACAATATATATATATATATATATATATATATAATATATATATATATATATATATATATATATATATATATATGCCAGTTATTTATATTGCTCCTTGTCAAAACTAAAGACCAAAAGACAAAACCTAATACAGCGTTATAAGAATAAACAGCTACAGATATTAAACGAAATCCGGTCCTTCTAGGTGCGATTTGTAATTCTGAATTTAAAATACCAAAACGAATGCTACCTTCGAAAACAATTACAGAGTTCAACATTCAACATTTACTCCCTTTCAGTTTAGCCTTTCGTGCGCCCCTTACTCGCAGTAAGGAGCTACGCGTAGAAGACCTTCAGACCGCGATACGAAGCCATTAAATAAGTGCTTAGCCTCAGACCAAACTACAAAACCACGCCTACTTCGCATGCCTCTACTACAGAGCGAGATGATTACGTCATTGGGAGGTAGATTTCTTTCGGTATTTGGTTGCGAAAACTGGGTTGAATCAACGCATTTCCGTGGTGAATATATGAAGCCTTTACTTTCTCTCTCAAACTTAATCTGTTGACAATCTGTTCCTTGAAAGTATATATATATATATATATATATATATATATCCCCGCAAGATGGTTCTAAACTCTGCTCTTGAGTGCTCTTTGTGCTCGTTTGTACGTGCTTGTTCCTGGAGGTTTCATGTGCGCCCTCCGTCCCTAGCACCCAAGGATGATGGGGCTCGACCCTGCAGTCCTTGGTCTTTTTCCACTTTGACTGTCCCCTCCACCCTTTCTTTTTCCTCTGTCTTTCCTCTCACTTTTTCTGTTTTTCCGCCGAGATATGCCCTTTTAAATAGAGGTCGAATTGGTTCTTCCCGAACTTAAAAAAAAAAATTATATATATATATATACACACAGGGTGTCCGAGAATTATCTGTACAATTTTTGGATGTTATTAAAAGTCAACCATGAAGTGTAGAAATTCCAGTGTTGTCCCATTTTACAGAGAATCTCTAAGTTTTTTCTGATACCACGTTTTGACAAGTTTTTTAGAAATGTACGCGGGTGACAGACATTGATGATTTAAAAGCAAGAATCACAGCTGCTATTGAGCGAATTGATGTGGATATGCTGCAGCGTACATGGCAACATTTGGAGTATCGATTGGATGTTTTGCGAATCACTAATGGTGCACGTATCGAATGTTTGTAACAACGTTACTTTAATAAAAGAAACTTTTGAAAATACAGATTCTAAATCTTGTTTAAGAATTTTACGTGTGTTATCAAGAATTTTATTAAAAGATGAAATTGTACAGATAATGTTCGGACACACTGGAATTTCTAAAAAACTTGTCAAAACTTGGTATCAGAAAAAACTTAATGAGATTCTCTGTAAAATGGGACAACACTGGAATTTCTACACTTCATGGTTGACTTTTAATAACAGCCAAAAATTGTACAGATAATTCTCGGACACCCTGTATATATATATATATAACGTAAAGAACGACGCTTGTATAGGAGAAATTCCGCGCCAGATGAGGAGAGAGAACAAAACAAATGAAAAAATGAGGTAACCACCCGGGAATCGAACCCGGGATCTTCCGATTGCCGGTCAGATATGATAACCATTACACCACGGGCCTCATTTGTTTCGTTCTCTCTCCTCATCTTGCGCGGAATTTCTCCTATACAAGCGTCGTTCTTTACGTTAATTATACTGCGTGTTTGCAGTTAAAATGTATATAATGTACGGCAAGCGGGAGGTGCCCTCTTGGGGCATTGGTTTCTGCGCGTATGTAGGAGAATTACGGCATTTGTTCGAGTGAGGCCCGTGGTGTAATGGTTATCATATCTGACCGGCAATCGGAAGATCCCGGGTTCGATTCCCGGGTGGTTACCTCATTTTTTCATTTGTTTCGTTCTCTCTCCTCACCTTGCGCGGAATTTCTCCTATACAAGCGTCGTTCTTTACGTTAATTATACTGCGTGTTTGCAGTATATATATATATACACACACACACACACACACACACACACACCAAATAAAGACACGGGTTAAAGTTTTTAAAGTACACTAAACATATTCATCGGAGTTGAGATTAGTGAAGTAGGTTGTGAGATTAAACCGATTCAATCAAGTTACGGAGTACGAAAAATATCTTACACAAAATTTTTATTTCTATTTACTTCAGCTAAAATCTTAAACTCGCCTTTCGAATTTAATGTATTAAGATAAAGGCATACGCAAATTTCACAATGAAATTACGGAAGAAAAGTTAATTGAAATTATTTAAGAGGATGCGTCCGAAAGTATCCTCCCAGACACACGCTGCATAAAAAAAAAAAAACCCGTTTTCTAAAAACTTCCAGATTGACATTCTTACTTATCAAATAATTGTGCGATGATGATGATCGCGAGGAACTTGTATATGAAATCATCGTTTAAAGGCCTAAAACAAATTAGGTTGTCAGTAATGCCGTTTGTTCAAATGAATGACGCTTCAATTACGCTACTGTTAACCCTTTGAGGACCAAGGAATTTTTTTTTTTTTTTTTTTTTTTTTTAGTTCGGGAAGAACCGATTCGCCTCTATTTAAAGGGCATATCTCAGCGGAAAAACAAAGAAAAAGTGAGAGGAAAGACAGAGGAAAAAGAAAGGGTGGAGGGGACAGTCGAAGTGGAAAAAGACCAAGGATGACAAGGACTGCAGGGTCGAGCCCCATCATCCTTGGGTGCTAGGGCCGGGAGGGCGCACGTGAAACCTCCAGGAACAAGCACGTACAAACGAGCACAAAGAGCACTCAAGAGCACGAGCTTAGAACCCCCTTGCGGGGTCCCAAGGAAATAATAATATAAATTGTACAATGATGCAACGTTTCTACAAATACATCTACATGTTTATGCAGGTATCGTTTAGTTGTCGGAAAATTACCCCAAAATGGGTCATTTAAGTGACTATAGTTACTAATATCTAATTGTAAAACACAATAAAACTTAAACTTTTAAGTTCAAAGAAACGTATACTGGTCGTCAAAGGGTTATTAAGATACCCTCAACGAAAATGTATTTGAAATTATCATCAAATTCATACTAAAAGTGTAAATGTAAGAAAAATAGCAGAAACTGTACACACTGCATCCGAAGGAATTTTTCTTTTCATTCGAAATTGATCCTTGAATGAATTACGTGAAATACTTTATAAAAAATAAACATCATGACTTTACCTCTGGCAAAATGTACGACGATGTAGCAACCATAGGAGCAGCTCCGACGAGGGTCGTATGAATCTGACTCAAAGCGCTCGTCACATTAATGACGCGCGGTCCCTCGCGGGGGTGCCGTGAGTTGGCCTTTTTATTTCTAAGATGGATATCACCCGGACCCAAGCTGAATCGTCTACTCACGCCCGCAACTTTTTCTTGTAATTTCCCCAAAACGGACACACTATCCCTCCTTCCACTACGCCCACTACGTCCACTACGCCCACTACGTCCACTACTGTTGCGGGACTCCTCTAAATTGTCCATTGTCACTGATGTAATTGTGTTCGGCTGTGTTAATGTTCGCCTCTGCCAAATACCTTCCACAAACGATCAATTGAAAGACCTAAACTACGATTAGCCCAAATCGCTTGAGTATATTTCTTTATGAACTTACTTATGATGATGCAATAAAGGAAAGAATACTGTAATTAGATAAAAACCAGGTAGTGCGAATGATGCACTATGCTCGCAGTAAAACACACACACACACACACACACACACACACACACAGTGAATCACTCCAAAACAATGGGACATTCTTAAAATATAAAAATAAATAAAAGATTGTGTACGCGGTTATTAAATTCTTCCATAAAGAGCAGCCATGTTCTGCCTATAAATGTAACGTGTCGGAATGTTTTGGAGTCGTCACCCTAAACAGGAACACCATCTCCGATCTCGGACACAATGGACAAAAATCTTCTTGCCTTTTAAGTGCGACGAAAACGGTAACATCGTCCAAAATGCACAGCGATTCTCCTTAAAAAGAATTGTTCCTGACTGCGCCAACACCGATAAACTTTATCTCAAATTAAATAAAATCGCGAATCCAACTTAAACTAAAGAATTTAATATAAATGCCAGTTTATGTAACACTTGACATTATACGCACGATTCAAAAGGTAAACTTAACTTCTTTTCCCAAGGAACCAAATCGATATCAAAGTTCAGAACTAAGAAATTTGATATATATATATATATATATATATATATATATACTCTTCGGTTGGTAACCTTGGTTTTGTTTCCGCTCAAATTGTTCATCCTTTGTTGCTCCGCTTTATACTAGGGGCACTCAATATATTTCGCCCCACCCTTTTTTCTTAGCTAAATAATAGGCCATGGGGCTGAAATGTCTTTTGGGCCGCAAGTTTGAACTTTCTGCGCTTCACATAACCGCATTTTTCCAGTTTGAACCTCCCCTCCTTGTATAAAACTGCTTTTAAAAGACCTTGTATGAAACCGCTTTTAAACGCTCTTGTATAAAACCGATGGTTAATGCAGTTGCAAAAATGGTATCTGACAAAGAGCTGTTATCGAGTTCTTAACCGCAGAGAAGGAAACAATAGGAAATATTCACAAATCTACAAAACGTCTACAGATATACTGTTGTTGATCGAAGCACAGTTCGACGCTGGTCTAAAAGTGCGAGATCATCGGAGAGAGGAAGAACCACGCAGCGGTCGCCCGGCATCGGCTATGGCATCTCACACTGTGCAAAGTGCTAACAGCATCATTCGATCAAATCGGCCTGTCACTTACAAGGAGCTATCACTGGAGCTAGGAATTAGTGAAGGAAGTGTGAATACGATAATTCAGTAACTGGGATACTCAAGAGTGTGTTCACGGTTTGTTCCTCGCGAACTGACTGACAAGATCACAAAGCCCAAAGAAAAGAAATTTCTTTCGAGTCGTTGGTTCGATACGAGACAGAAGGGGATAACTTCCTTTCACGAACTGTGACTGAGGACGAGACTTGGGTACACCACTTTGAACCTGAAACAAAACGCCAATACATGGAGTGGCATCACGCAGACTGCCATGGAAGAAAAAGTTCAGAATGGCTCCCTCTGCAGGAAAGGTTATGGCCACCATCTTCTGGGACATGAAAGGGGTGATTCTGGTGGACATTATGAAGAAAGGACAAACAATCAACTCAGAGGTTTATATTGTTGCCCTACAGAGACTCCAGAGACGTATAAAGCGAGTTCGACCAGAGAGAAAACTGGAAGACGTCCTTCTTTTGCACGATAACGCAAGACCACACAGCAGTTTGCAAACAAGAGAGGCCATCACAAAAATGCGCTTGACTGTATTACCTCACCCTCCATACAGGCCGGATCTGGCACCTTCAGACTTCCATTTGTTTGGGCCAATGAAGGATGCTATTCATGGAACAAAGTTTCAGAGTGACGATGAGGTTGTTGAGGAGGTTAAGAGGTGGCTCCAGCGGAAACTAGCGGACTTTTACCAGCAAGGAATAAAGGCCCTTGTTTCGAGGTGGAGGAAAGCCGTGGAAAAGGATGGAGACTATGTGGAAAAATAAAAACTTGTAAAAAAGGTGTGTAACTATTTGTGTACAAAATTTCTGGAACTTCCAAGGAAACTCGAAAGAAAAAAAAAGGTGGGACAAAATAAATAAAATAAATAAATATATATGTATGTATATATATATATATATAACACCTTGGCTTTGTTTCCGCCCGAATTGTTCATTCTGACGAAGGTCAACTCCATTTCAGACCTACAGTTTAACATGGAATCCGAACCACGCCCCACCATCAGCCCAGCTTCTTAACCACTAGGCTACCCAGGGTACCCATTTATCTACCAATCGATTTCTTTATTGTGGGGAAGGATAAACGGCTGGGTTTTGCTCAGCGCCGCCTGGCGTCACCGGGGTCTCGATTACGGGGCCAATGGATTCGTAGTCAGCGACGCTAACCACTACACCACCAAGGCGCGCGCGCGCGCGCACACACACATATATATATATATATAAACTAATGGATTCATGGAAATAAAAGGTAAACGAGAATAAAGAAAGGTAGCACCGCCAATAGCAATTTGACTTCGCTTAATAATATCGAGTGATTCAAGTTAGTGCATTTATCACTTGTCAGTCTGACGTTCGTTAAACAAGTGAGACCCTTATTTGGGCAAGCATAAACATGCGAAGCCTACTCAGACATTGCATGTGCTGTTTCATAGGATTTTATATATATATATATATATATATATATATATAATATATATATGTACACATAGGATTTTATATATATATATACACACACACACACAATTTTCGTACAGTTTTGGTTTAGCTCCATGCTGACGATCCAGGTTATGAAGTCAATAGTTTCAATCGAAAAAAGAGCAAATAATTCAAATTTAAAAAATTTAAAACAAATGAAGAACGAATAAAAATGGCACTCAAATGTCCCTTAACTTCCCATCCCCTCACGCCCACCTCCAACATTAAAAGAGCTAATAATAACAAAATAAAAACGGAGTCCCCCCTCAAAAGGACTAAACGGACAAATTCGGGGTGAGGTGGGGGGGATGGAGGGTACGCCGAATCCCCTAAACTAATTCATGGAGCCAGGGGGCGGGAGGCGATTGGGGGAGGGGTACGAGACACCCTTATTAAAGCAAAACTCGAGGGTGGGAGCCATCATCACACCCGGAGGTGGAGGGTGTGGTGGGTGTGGTGGAAGGAGTATCGCGGACATTGGGGTCTGGGAAAGCCCTCTCCCCCACCCCGACATCGAAGAATGGTTAGACCCATTTTAAGCTAATGATTGTCTACAATAATTTCTAAGATGGATGTCAGCACTTCAGAGCATCGTCATTTGTAAAAAAATTGGGTAAACGCTTTTGAAAGACACGCCAAAAGAAAAAAAACGGTCGATTACCAAAGTCGGGAATCGGGATACATTGGGAGAAATCTACCTTACTACCCAATCTATCCCGACTCTGATAAACGATAGAACAACGTCCTATTATAAAAAGGACTCTCCTTCTCTCACACACTTTATTCATTGGAGCAACAGATGTAAATTTTATCTGTACTTCAAATAAATTACTTATTGGTGTAACACCGATGCCCAATAAACGAAATGGATCCACTGAAGTCAGGGTTCGACTTCCAATGGTTGTTAATAATAATAATAATAATAATAATAATAATAATAATAATAATCCTTAGCACAATAACCAACATTAGTTTGGCCTGAGTGCTGGTGCCAGTTTCTAGGCCATTTCCCCTATTATTATTACTAGTACAGTTCCCGCCGCTTCACTGACGGTTAGACAGGCTAAACTACAAAAAAAGAACCCAGCCGTGAAAATTTTGAGCTTCACATTGTGTTAACATTTCTCAATCTGGTATCTCCCAAAACCTCCTCACCCCCATTCATACAACTTGGGGGCTAACCCCCTCCCCTTTTCTGTTGCTAAACTACAGAAAAGAACACAGTCATGAAAATCTTGAGCTTCACATTGCCGCCCGTAACACAATTTCTGAATTATTTTTACAATTTCTTAATTTTTTCTCACAATTTCTGAAAGTGTGACGGACAGCTCTCTTATTATAATATAGATTACTGATGTAAAATGCTTTGAAAACCATTACAGTACTCCCTTTTCCGATGCCCAGCTAACCTCCACAATGTAACACTCCCTCTAACATCATCTAATAAACGTTACAAATTTACATAAAATTAATGTATTGATGTGGTGGTTTAATGTAAACGAAATGGCGAAACTAGACCACTTCATGCAGCTACCCTATATTTCGCGTAAACTAAATAAAAAAAAAAAATTCGCTTATTTATGCGCATTCCTCTTAAAATGTTTAAGTGTTCTTTAAAAAACAAAACAAAAACAAACCAACTTGTTACCATTACATTCCGTATTACATGTCCAATAATTACGTGACTGGTTGAAAATGTAGTGGACAAAGCAAACTATGAAAATAAAACAAAAGTTCCAAAGGAAAATGCGGAGCCACTAAAACCGACTCTTATCTAACTTAAATATAGAACTAGTGACAATGAAAAACATCACAAAAGGATTTTCCAAATTCTTATTTAACTAAGTCAACTTTATCCATTAAGCATTTTAGCTGACTAACTATTTCACTACTAATTGATGAAAATGTTGAGCAAACTCAAAAATGTATTCATGCATACATATACAAAAAGTATCATCAATTGTGAATTTTTAACGAAAATTGGTCGAGGAAGAATATGATAAAGTGATTGAACGCGACGACCGCTCTCCTTTCTAAATATAGATTCAAAAGAAACGAAATCAAGAATTTGTAGACCAATATCCATTTTATCGAGACGAAATTTTATTGACGACTAAGCCTATTACCATATATATAACCTATTAATTTAATCGAATATAAGCCCGAGCTATTAACCTAACGTAGTCCAACCAATATTTTACGTAACCCGAAGAAAATTTGTTGATGAAATGTTCAACGCTTTAGATTCATGCTTTTAACGCTATATTCATAGTTTTAATAATAATAAAATAATTAATGTTTCGCACCGTCTTTAGATAAATGCCCCTCTCGTGCTAACGAGATTCACGCGAAGCGCACGATTAATTTTCATTTGGCGCCATTCCTATTCCCATTCGCGATCCGATTGTGGGAATTGCTCGAAGTGAAAATTCCAGATTTGAGAGAGGTAAAAAGATGTCTGTGACGCAACTGTAAGCACGAGGAGCATTTTCCATGAAAAATCTTACTTAATGGGAATGGATTGATTTAAGAATTGCCTCTTTTGATATTCCCACTTTCAGAATTCTGTTTTTGAACGAAGACAATGGGAAAGATCGAGATTCTGAATAACTCTGGACCAAAAAAATAGAATACAGTCTCAAGCGCGCTCCTGACCTAAGTTATATACACCTTTATGAGGAATATTAAGTACCCGTAACGTCGTTATGATAAAAAAACGCTTGTGTGTGCCACTTTTGAAAACAAAATAAATAAAACTGAAAAAACTGTTAAATAGTGAAAAATTAATGCATAGCGACATATTAAAATATTATATTTTATCAGGTGTTAAAAATATAGAATAAATTCATTATGTTTACTGAGCGCTGCCAATATATTAACCCTTTTATCAGACTTTTTAACTTTGCGTCTTAGTATTTAGTTGGTCCATCCTTAGCCCTGATTACGGCCTCCAATCGACGAGCACCTTGCATTCTTCTGGAGTTATTGATTGCCAGGTTATCATTAAACATCTTCAGTTTACTAAGTGTTCCTGGTTTACGCTTCTGAACCTTCCGCTTAGCAATATTCCAAAGGTTTTCTATCTGATTAAGATCGGCCGTGGTAATACTTCAATTTCATGAACAACAAACCACGCAGATGTTGATCGAGCCGCATAAGATGGAAGCGGGTCATTTTGAAAAATAAATGGTTTATCTCCATACAGCTATTCTGCAAACTCCAGCAAGAAGTATTCTAAGATTTCTTGATAAACGTGACTATTGACAGTTCTATTTACAAATGCGAGTGACCCCCACATCATTCGCATTCATGCAACCCAACACTAACACACTCGCCGCCTTTATGAAATGGGATTTCGGTCACGAAAAACAAAAATTAAGCCGATGTTAAATGCGAAGCAGAAGAGAACACGACTATCTTGGTGCAAAGAAAGAGTCGCATGGACTGCAAACGAGTGGAAATAAAGTGCTTTATTCAGACAAAAAATTTTCGTCATTTGGTGACAAGGGTTCCTCGAGTTTGGCGAAGAAAGTCTGAAATGTATTATGAAAGCTGCCTAAAACGATCGGTCATATTTACGGCGAGTGTGTTAGTGTGGTGTTGCATGAATGCAAACGGTGTGGAGTCATTAGCATTTGTAACCCAAACAGAACTGTCAATAGTCACGTTTATCAAGAAATCTTAGAATAATCCTTCATGCTGGAGTCTGCAGAACAGCTGTATGGAGACGAGCCATGTTAAACGCATTCTTTTAGAAGTGTGCCTCTTCATAATGAGTTTCCAAGTGCTGAGTGGGATATCAGGCTTGCGAATAATTTACATTAGAGGACATCCTCATCATATCACTATTATTTTATTATTATTATTATTGCTTTACTTTTACTGTTTGAGTGGATGAAGGTTTTCACTTAAAATAGATTTGCACTGAACTTCAGACAGACATTTTGGGAATACGACTTTCCTGACGTAGGAAGAGCAACTTAAAATTTGTAGCTTAAGGGTGTAAAATTTAGGTTAAATTATCAATGAATTTGCACCAATTCTGGAGGAGAGCAAGATGAATCTATGGTTCGTAACTTCGTAGAAGACTTCCTTTGATTTGAATAACTACTCCCAATGGACGAATAATTAAAATGTGATAATTTAATTTAAAGGACAAGCGGGTACGAGGCGGGAGATACTCCAGAAGATACCCTCAATTGCTTCTAGCGGAGTGGAAAGTACAGGGTCATGCTTTGAATTAAAGCCGTAGAATATACAGGGGTTAGACAAAATAATATGAACACCCGCCGATTTCACCGGTTATCTTTACGGACTGCTCAGACACAAAGTAAACGGTCAAATGACTGGCAATCCTATTTAAATGCGTAACAGAGTGTATACGTCATGTTATAACCCTCACGTTGTTTTTACAGATCTGAGTGAATTATGAATTAGCAGTTATGAAAGACCTGTCAGACTTCCAGAGGGCAAATTGTCGGAGCGCGGATGGCTGGTGCATCGGTGACGAAAACCGCTCAGATGTTCAATGTATCCAGAGGAACTGTCTCTATGGTCATGTCTGCATACCAAAACCATGGAAAGACAAGCACCGACAAATGCAATAGTGGACGCAAGAAAAAGCTGTGTGATCGAGACCGCCGGGTGCTAAAGCGCATTGTGACAAAGAACCATAAGACTACAGCTCCAAAAGTGACTGCAGAGCTTAACCAGCATCTTGCAAGCCCGGTATCGACCAGAACTGTACGTCGCGAGCTCCATGGAGCTGGATACCATGGGAGGACTGCAATTGCCAAACCCTTCCTTTCGCACATCAACATTGAGCGGCGCAGAAAATGGTGTAATGACCATAAGAATTGGTCAATGGACCGGTGGAAGAATGTAGTCTACTCCGACGAATCCTCCTTTACGCTATTTCCATGTTCCGGTCGAGTTTACGTCTGGAGACAGCCTAAAGATGCTTATGACCCCAACCGTTAAGCATGGAGGCGGATCTGTGATGGTTTGGGCAGCAATATCGTGGAATACTCTTGGCCCAGCTGTAGTACTGCATGGTAGGGTTAACGCCCAGGTCTATCTGTCAATATTGGCTGACCAGGTCCATCCCATGGTCCAAACGCTGTTTCCCAATGGCGGCACCGTCTTCCAGGATGATAATGCACCAATCCACACCGCTGGGGTCGTTAAAAACTGGTTTGAAGAGCATGTTAGTGAAGTAGAACGCTTGGATTGGCCTCCACAATCCCCGGATCTTAACATTATCGAGCATCTGTGGTGTCAGTTGGAGCAGCAGCAGGTCAGAAGCCGATTCCCTCCCACCGCCGGCGTCTTTGGAGGAACTGGAGCAGGGTTTACTCGAAGAATGGCTCAGGATTCCTCTAGCCACTGTCCAAAAGCTGTATGAATCAATTCCCCGACGCATTGCAGCGTTATTGCCGCTAAAGGAGGACCAACTCCATATTAAGAATAAAAACCGCCATTTATCAAGGTGTTCATATTATTTTGTCTAACCCCTGTATTTCTCTCAACCGATATGTATCAAATATGCCCCACAGACTGCGGGCTCTTGATTGGTATGAAATAAAATTGGTCTATTATTATTGTTATTACGATGGAGGGTTAACTAAAGAGCCATACATTTAATCTAAATTGAGCTTTTCCCTCCGAATTGGTTTGCACCAAATTTGTGACCTTCGTATATACAATGCAAGAAAATAAAACTACAAAATATTTTGCATCAATTTACTCTTTACCGAGATTTTTCTATTAAAAATTTATAACTAAAGTTTCCCGAATTTTGTTATAACAACATTTTCATGATTAAAAATTATTTAAGAACTGTACTAAATAATAATAATTAATCTTTTATAAAAATAAATAAAAGCATTAGTGCACAAACATAAATAAACAAACACTAACTTTCTTTTTTTCTTTTAACTAAATTTAGATGATAATAATACACGGGGTATATTAAATAATTTAATTTGGTGAAACCAAGGTCTGCCATTCCCATTCTTTAATCATTCTTTCGTCATCAAGGACTCCGTATACGAACTGAAAGAGCTTGGCAATGCATCCAAGAAGTTGGACTCGCTTCTGAACAACGCTCTAATCTCAGCAAGACGAATAGAATCACCCCAAGTGCTAACAAAATATCTTCTTATTAATTCACTATTTCACCCTCAAGGAATAACTACATTACTTTAATGTTTAACGTACTACAATTTTAACGCTTCGTAGTACGTATACGAATTATATATTTATATATACGATGAGGTAATACTGATCACGTGAGAAGAGGAACCAAATATAAATAAAATGTATTTTATTAAGTATAACGAGTAAATTATTACACGCCTTATGAAAAAGGTGTAAACAAAACGTATTTCAAGTGACGGAAGGCAGTTTAAAGCATTTTTTTTTTTTTTTTTTTAATCACCTGGTCCCACTAACTTTCAAGGATGGACTGTTTACGAGATTTAGTTCGTTATAGCGCATAATAAATTAAGCGAAATACATACAGAATAATTAGCAAATCTTAGCTAATAAAGTTGTGGGCTGAAATATGAGATAGGAAACCTGAACTACGACAGTATTTGCGATTTACTTCGGATCTGAATTAATTTTAGCTCAGCTTTGGATAACAAACACGTCATTTCCCGTAAGTCCCATCGCGAAGACGGAGGTACGTCCTAAAATCAGTACAGAGAGTCTACACGGACTAAAAATAACACTTACGTTATACTCAGAAACCAACAAAGGCCTTTATAAACCGAATCGAGATTCGTTGCGAATTTTAAAGACGAATTCAGCTACGTTCAAACCGTTAATAATTCTCGGAGGAAATTTAACGAGTTTTAATCGCCTTGCAAACTTTCCTTCTCAGTGTAATTGCGAACACACACACACACACACACACACACATATATTATATTATATATATATATAAAAGCGAGTACTTAATTACACAAATGCGTCGACTCCCAGTTTGCTCAATTAAAACGCTTTTAAAAACATTGTATCATAATCCCGCTCTTTTCTTTAAAGTAAAATTAATTAAAAAAGAAAATACTTCTTTATTTGTCAACATACACACGATAAAAAAACATTAAGAAATTTTATATATATATATATATAATATATATATACTGTTCGACACACCCATCCATACACACACGTATATATATCCTTCAAGGGCTACGTAGTGGCCGATGTCGTAACACCGCTTCTCGGAGATCAGCGAAGTTAAGCGACATTGGGTTTGGGTAGTAGTTGGATGGGAGACCGTCCTCTGCGCCCAGATTATGTAGCGACCCGTGGTTCGGATCCCACGTAAAGCTGTAGGTCCCCTCCGTCATATGACCTTAGATGTTGCGAAGGAGGTTAAACAACCCCCAATTAAAAAAAAAAAAATATATCCTTCAAATCAATAATTATTTCCCCTATTTCTTGAAAACCCATATTATGAACATCATAATTGAAACGCTTCATTCTAAAGGATAAGCTCGCGGTTCTACAGATCTATGAGCTACATAATGTAGTGCAACAATTTGCGTTTCCGATATCTTAACTTATCTTAAAAGAAGGATTAGTTAATTAGGTCACAAAATGGAAATACAGAAACGACTCGTTTTGATCGTGTTCCGAGGCGAGAATATTTCGATAGTCGAGATAAAATGAATGCTTTCAACAGTCGACACGAAATAAAGTTTGTTGCGAAGGAGATCCGTGCAGCAGTAAGTAAACAAGGCCAACTTTTACGCGTATATCCGCAATTAATAAAAGTGAGCGGGAAACAAAATGATCACGCTAAATGCGAGAGCCTTTAAACCGTTCCCTCTACCTTCGACTGGACGCGAAAAATAAAACTTTAATGGCATTTTTACTGAAAGAATTATACATTTTTAAGTACAGTTAAAGCAACATGAACATCGAAACCACTCGAATTAAACCTTGAAATACTTATCGGCTATATGATTTTCTTCTATCTAAATGTACCTCTTTCATTCGAGAGTATGTAACCCATCCCCATTCCCCCAGACTCTTCTCCCCTCTTATTTTTATGTTGCTTTCTTCGTTTTCCGTCTACCCTCTCCTTCTCACGTTTTAATTAAACATTTTCGTCTTATTTAACCGGCACTGCCGTTAGATTGGAGGCTCAACTATTCAAACACTTTCAGCTCCGATTTCTAAAGCCATGAAAACCTAATACGGTAAAAATCACGGAATCAACTGAATAACCAATCAGGACATAACCCAACCATAATCGATTGAGAGGCTTCTTGTCACTTCAGCCTCTAATCTTATTCCAAACAAATTAATAACCTATTCAATCAATAATAAGTTAACACGATATACTTTCACCTTGCCCTCTAACTCTCAGGCGCGCGCGCGCGTACACACACACACACACATATATAAGCACACCGGACAAAAAATTAGTCACCCCTCTCAGAATGTACCTAATAACGTGTGACGGCGCCTCTGGCCTTGATAACCGCACGAATCCGGCGAGGCAGAGACTCTACGAGGTTGTGCATGTACTGAACATCGATTTGCTGCCACTCGTTCATCAGCCGGTCCCGAAGTTCCGCCAGAGTCCGTGGGTGTCTATTCCTGCGCTTCACTTTCTGTTTCCAGCCTGAACAACACCTTCGACGCATTCAGGATTAAAGGCTTCATTGGACCTGCGATGTACTCGTCGCCTCCCATCATTGGAGAACAAACAAAAACGGGACTCATCGGACCAAATTACACGTTTCCAATCTGCCGCAGTCCAGTTTTTGTGCCTCTGAGCCCATTTATAACGTGCCAATTTGCGACTTGCTGTTAACAGCGGCCTCTTCCGTGGTACCCTGCTCCAGATGTCCATCGCGTGCAGTTCTCGTCGCAATGTCCGTTCGGAAATTGGTCGCTGGAGAACCTCATTGGTTTCTTGGAGCAATTGTTCTCTGGTTTGAAAACGATTTGCAGTTACTAGACGAGAAACATGGCGGCGGCCCCTATTGTCGAGAATTGTTTTCCGGCCACAGTTACGCCGTCGATTGTCAGTTGATTGCGAACTACACCACTCTTTGTAAACTCGCTGGACAGTACGCGTTGACACACCAACAAATTGGGCTACTTCAGACATTTTGTGTCCGTGGGCTCTGCCAAACACGATGGCTCCTTTTTGCCACTGAGTAACGTCTGCCTCACGACCCATTTTGCAGACTATATCCAACACACACTTTGTTCACCACCACCTCACGAAACAGATCTGATCCTGTGTGCTACGTCACCGCTACTTGTCACTTACCAATGCTACATCAGCGCCCTCTGTGTGACCTTGAACTTCCTACTATCGGTGCTATTAGGGGTGACTAATTTTTTGTCCGGTGTGCTTATGTATATGTATATTATATTAATCATCACAAACTGTTTATATATAAAGTAAATGTCATCCGTTTGGTCCTTTGTTGTCGATTGGTTGACCAAATCCACTCAATATTTACTTTTTCTGAACTTCTGAGGTCTAAAGCTGGGATCTGTGACATATAAACTGCGTGTTCTTGCAGGTATTATAAGTGCTAAACGAAGAACGCGATTATGCTGTACGATTATTTGAAGTTCTTTTCTGTATCAAGTAACAACAAACTAGAGAAATGTTTTCTTGTAATGATGCGAACTTCAACTCATTCCTATCCAGCCCATGCATGACCATTTTTGGCGTTCCACTAACTTTAAACCACTTAGTAGTAACCGGCAAATCATCTTTGTTTTTTTCTGTTTACTCGTACAATTAGTGAAGTAATGGTGAACATGTACTAAAACTCCATCATTGCGTCCTTTTAATACACACTGCTCTACTTCTTCAGTTGATCAGTCTTTCTTTGGACAGTTTGACATAATTTAACCCAATATGGACAACTGTTACAAATTTCGGATCTTTTCCGTTTGACTGCCGCCATTGAAACATAAAAGGTGAGTGCCCCCAGCCTTCTTTACTTAGCCTTATAAGGCTAACTAACGAAAATATCACGACCTAACCTAACCAATCGTTAGGTCAACTGTACGACCTTGACGATTGGTTAGGTTAGGTCGTGATATTTTTGTTAGCCTTATAAAGCTAACTAAAGAAGGCTGGAGTCCCTGATCTTCAGGCGATCCCCTTATTTTTCTGAGTACACGATTAAAACTTAAAAATTAAGCATGGATCTTGAAAGTAATTAAAATTGTTTATAAGAAACAAAATTTGAAGGGGAAATTAAGAAAAGCTTTTTTATAAAGTAACTTATTTTGTATCATCAAAGACATTTCAGTTAAAATACAAAAAGTTTAATTATGTTTCAATGGCGGCAGTCAAACGGAAAAGATCCCAAATTTCTAACCTTTCATATACACGCATTTACAACTTAACCCGACATAAAATTCTGTCCATAGAGGGTTAATATTTCATGAGATCCCAAATTTCTAACCTTTCATATACACGCATTTACAACTTAACCCGACATAAAATTCTGTCCATAGAGGGTTAATATTTCATGAGAGTAGTTCAACTGTTGACGAGTGACGTCTCTCATAAACAGTACCGTATGTTCGCAGTGCCGGAATGCTGAGGGTAAACGGATTTTGGCTAGAGGCGGTTGTGCCATTTAGAAGGTGGCCGAACAACCAGAGAGACTGCTAAACGTCCGAGTATTTCCAGGGCATCTGTTGTCAACACTCATTAAAAGTTACACGCAACACAGGAAAAGCGACCGGGAATACTGTGAACAGTGAACGAAATGAGAGTGCCGTGCCCTTGGTCATCATGCCCGAACTAATAATTAATCAGCATTTTGTTGCTGACATCTGCTCAATTGAATGGAGTGAAGAGTACAATCCGCGTATGCGTTCACCGTCTCGGCTGTAAAAAAGCGTGGCAGGTATGAAATCTTCTTCCTGAAAGCCATAAATGTAGTCGAAAAGAGTGGCCGAGGAAAGGGCAAGACTTTCGGAGGCGTGTAGTTTTAGCAATTTACAACTGAAGGTCGAATGTGGGTGAGGAGAAGGGAAAAGTCCATTTATGCGTCTCGGGAAGTAGTGTTCAGCGTCGATGACTACGAACTACCGGCTCCGGGTTCGATTCCGGGTGACGGCAGGCGGCGCGCAGCAAACCCAGCTATTCATCCTTCCATACAATAAAACTGGTTGGTAGATAAATGGGTACCCTGGGTAGCCTAACGGTTAACATGATGGACTGCTGATCAAGTCTGGGCGAGGACTTTGTAATTTCTGACCACCAGCGACGGGTCATGGTTCGGATTTCACGTTAAACTGCAAGTCTAAGGTCGAGCAACACGCTTGACCTTCGTTAGATGAACAATTCGGGCGGAGGCAAAATCAAGGTTATCTATAGTCACTGTAAAGTACGGCTGAATAAGACAATGTGAATCCAGCTTGATTTTCACTGATCAGCAGCGTTTAAATTTCGCGCATGTAAGAAAATCTTGAAAGCCGCCTACCTCCCCAATACACTAGCCTCTCTCTCTCTAGTCCGACACTATTAGTTCTGGAGGTATACCGGACTACCGAGAGCACCCCCCAACCTCTACAATCCGGTATACGTCGTTGGTACACCCCTGTGAAATTAATAAATCGCGAGAGGCGACACTGGTGTTGCTACTAATTTGTTTCAGAACACTTCGACCAGCTTAATTGAAAAAGTTGGGAAGAGCTTCGGTATTTATCTGCCTAGCTCTCTTCCGCTGGTTGGGCATCACCACTGGGGGATCGTCATTCGTGAGATTCATCGGGAGTACGATAAGTAAAGTATGAAATGATATAACTTAACGGTTTATTTATTACGAGGTGTCGGACTATCGGAGAAAGCTATCGGATTATTGGGAGCTATGTCACAATTGAAAAGTGCCGGACTAGAAAGAGGCTAATATAACGCAACTTCCTTCGCGAGAAGATGGCGCTCGGTGTCGCATCTCTGCTACAATTACGCTGAGAAAGGGAAGACCGAGTATCCCAAAGCACTAACAGAAATTATACTCAACACCTGTGGGAGTAACCAGAACGGAAGATATGAACATGTTCACTTGCCTCCAGTGTGAAGCAATTGAAAGAAGCTCACACACACACACAATTACATACATACATACATACATATCGGCTGATTGGTAACATTTATAGAGCAGAGTAACTGAAATATAAATAATAAGCATATTAAAGTTTTTGTTTTAGTGCTGGCATAAGAAAAACTTTATTACTTATTATTTATATTTCAGTTAGTTTATTCTATAAATATGTTACTAATCAGCCGATGAATCAGTAGTGCTCGGATTTTCTTATCAACGGTTGTACACACACACACACACACACACACACACACACACACACACACACACACACACACACACTTCAGCAACAGCGTAACATTAATTGGCTGTAACAGTGAATGGGAGGTCGTATCTGAATTTTCACGCGAGCCAAGGTTTAAAATAAATGATAAAATAAAGCTTCATTAAAACGCGAAGTATTTTCTGAAAAACAAATTCGAGCCTAAAAAATAAAAAGGATTTTATATATTTGGGGAAAGCTTCTTTCGATGCCGGAAAGGACCGACAACGCTTCTTTCTTTCTCGCTCCGCGACTATCAGTGATAACCCAGTACTGAAATTTTTTAACAGGAAACCATCGTTATCAAAGTACTGATGTGATAATAATAATACGTTCGACTGTAAAAATACATCACGCAAAAAGTGAATATTTTTTCAGGTTTTTCGGCTAATGAAGTTACTTAATTACCAATCGTGTGTTTAAAGTTGTCACGAAAGCAATTTATAATAACTTCCTTTAAGTCACGTACACCGACTCGCGTCACTTTAATAATTATCCACTGATTTAACAAACACTGGGTACGTGCAACACTTATTTATTTAATAATGGTAATTTCTATGCAACCACGATTCTTAATTATAACCCACGAATAAACTCGGAATGCGCAGTTACTTATCCGCAAATACGAGTTCTCACAGATGGAGTGCGAAGCGCGACTCTCACTATCAACTGCATTCCACAATAGTTTAGGCGAAACTGAACGCCAAAGAAAATGGGACTCGATTCTTACGTTTTTTTTTTTTTTGCCCTGGCACGAGGGGTGTTCGCTGGTGACGTCACGACCGATAAACGATCGTCCCGACATAAAAAGTGGGGTAACGATATTATCCGTATGAACAATGAGGATATTGCTCCGTACACCGCTTTACTGATGTATACATACACGATAAAAGACATTGGGGTAATTCCCTTTCCTTTCACGAAATTTGGCTAATTGCGATTGAATTTATTATCTACCCGCGATGTTTATGCGAAGAAAGAACATCTACCATTAGATAAATGTTTCGTGGCTAATGTTAACATTATTTTATTTCATCGACGTACGCGCAAAAACAATTTTATAATAGCAACATATGGGAACCCTTTGGACCGAGAAAAAAAACCCTACCATTTACTTATCGACAATGTTAACCACCGGGTTCCCATTTCCGGAACACAGACACACCCCGCCCTGAACGATTAAATAAGGATGTTAAAGAAAGGATATGCTAATTGTCGCTTATCGTATCTGAAATGAAACACACTTCTCTGTCAAGAAGTCGGACCTTTTATTTTACTTTAAAAAAAAATTAAAGCGAGAATAGGTATATGCGTTTCAATACGGATTATATGCTAACAAAATATCTGTAAGGAACACCTGTTAAAATTTTAACCCGAAACGCGTGTTAATGTATACAGTTTTTAACGAGAGGAATTCGAATGACTGCGAGGCAAACAAAAACATGAATAATCTCAATTCTGAGTAGCTTTTTTTTTTTTTCCGATTACGACTCATTTCCAAAAGATTAACCGCAGATTAACTGTTCATAAATATCAAAGGAGAATTCAATAAATGAGGAACAAATCGTAAGAACAAATGTGTAAATTGACGAAAAAGTGGTCAATGATTATGAATAGATCAAATCGAGACATCTATGCCAATACTCACCTTCAGACGACGTTCCGAATAGGTCTTCCTCAACTGGTGTTTCTGGATGTAGTCCTGGTGCTTGAGGTCAACCTTGTGGCCGAGGCTTTGTTGTTCCTGGCTGGCGGAAGAGGCTTGACTGGAAGGAGAGGCGAGGCGGTCAACCCTTCCTTGGCTCAGTTTACGGAGGGGTTGAGGTAACCATTTGCGACTGAAATAGGGTAAGAACTCTATGAGGCAAAACGTGAATGGGTTACGGCTTCCGTGGCAAAGCTTAACACACGGGCTTAATAGATTGGCTAAAAATTGCTTAAATTTATAGTGAACGAAACCGAGAGAAGGGGTCGAAAAAGCGAGGTCGCAAAAGGTGTCACATGGTTTGAAGATTTCGAGTGCAATGTGTTAAATGGTAGTAAACTCATTGCTCCTTAAATAAACCACGTAACTGCTGCGAACTGGTATAACGTGGAAAAATTAAACCCACGAGTGTTTTGCCAATGAAGTAATTAACTCTGGTTTCGAAGCGTCCTCTCAACTGATAACGCTCGTATTCGCAAATGAAATTTTAGTTTACCTTTAAATATATACAATTATTCTATCTTAATTTACCACTTAATACAGGAACCAACACTAAAACCAAAAAAAAAAAAATCCAATTTAACACTTTTTAAAACAAACTCAACCTGTTTTATTACCTTGAAAATCCTTTCCTTTTAGTAACGGGGGATGATCCCCCCGCGGAGCCTGAAACCCCACCCTGGGATTCTCCAGCACCGCTCCCCGCCACGCCCTCTGCAAAATATAAAATAAAATTTTTTAACTACTACATCTCAAATGGATATATGCATACATTATCTCCAAACATGTTTCCCATTCTCCATGTAGTGAGCACGACGCTTGAGTTCGGGACAAACAACATCAATACACACACACACACACACACACACACACACACACACACACACACACACAAAGGCAACCTAAAAATTAAAATCTATTCAGAAGAGCTTGAAAAGGGTAAATGGAGCAATTTGCAATTAGCTTCTTTTCTAAATTATTTATCTACACATTTTTGAAAGGCAAACTGTACCATTTTTACACCTCAAATCCATGTAGTTATGTAATCTATGAGACTCGTTACAATATTCATTCGGATTACCCGATGCGTGAAACAAATTACTCATCCTAATTTCTTTTTAATCATTCGGTGTATATATATATATATATAGATATATATATATATATATATAATATATATATATATATAGTAGTGACAGAGACGCTTTCAAATACTTCAGCGATGTTCCATCAACACGACCAAGATCTCTCTCTCTCTCTCTCTCTCTCTCTCTCTCTGAAGAACCAGCGACACGAAAGCCATCATCATGTGAACATTTATTGTGTAGGCCTCATTTTGGGCCTGGTGCCATTCACCGAACTTTATATAAAGACTAATCATTACCTCGCGCGTTCTTAATATTGAAGTCATTATTCAAGTGCGCATTTAATTTCAACTGTAAACAACCAACTTATATTTTCTCATTCATAAATCATTTATTTTATTTAATAAAGGAAGAAAACTCATTCTATCAATCAACCTAATTAATAACATTATTTGATCTGAAAAGATCATAGTAACTCCAATCATCAGCATGAATCATTAACAATAAATTATAACTATTATCAATTAGCCATTATTATTATTATTATTATTAGTGTAAAAATTCACGCTATATATATATATATATATATATATAGGGTTACGTCGTGGCCGATGTCGTAACACCACTTTCAGGAGATCAGCGAAGTTAAGCGACATTGGGTCTGGGTAGTAGTTGGATGGGAGACCGTCCTCTGCGCCCAGATTATGTAGCGACCCGTGGTTCGGATCCCACGTAAAGCTGTAGGTCCCTCCGTCATATTTCCACA
Organism: Bathynomus jamesi; assembly: GCA_023014485.1. Taxonomy (NCBI): domain Eukaryota; kingdom Metazoa; phylum Arthropoda; class Malacostraca; order Isopoda; family Cirolanidae; genus Bathynomus; species Bathynomus jamesi. The sequence goes on from JAJOZX010000072.1 coordinate 556,617, forward strand.
ACAGTTTCGATGCCCACTGGCATCTCTTCCGGTGGTTTTCTGTATCCACCCGAAGAAAATGCCAGCGGGCATCGAAACTGTTGTGGAAATAAACTGTCTATTGGAGTGCGTTTTTATTATCATATTTTCACCTTCACGTAAAAAAGTTTTTTTTGTATATATAATATATATATATATATATTATATATATATTATAAATAAATATATATAATATATATAATGAATAAAACACGAAGGAAAGGAAACACAGAGTGGTGCTCAAGCGCTTTCGTCTAATGACATGCTCAGGAGCACTGAAGTAAATAAAGAGTTCAAGACTATATATAGGTTACAAAAAAAAATACATATATATATATATATATAGAAATAAAAACTGTGGGAGGAGCATACAAATTTGTAAGGAGAACTACCAATTTTAGCACTTTGCCCGAATTCAACACAAGATCAAATGGATTATTTACAACCAATTTTATAGATGCCTGAATGATATATAGGTCACAAAAAAATACTAATAAATTGAAAAAAATAAATTGTAAGAGGAGCATACAAATTTATATTTCGTGTATCTGGCCCATGAATCGTGACCTGGATGACTTTCTCCTTCAGTTAAATGATCAAGTCCCCTCCATTAAGTTTACTTTAGAAGCGGAACAAGACGACTCAATCCCGTTTTTGGATGTGCGTGTACATAGGGAAAGTCCAGGTTTTAAGTTTAGTATCTATCGGAAAAAATTTTTTTGTCCTACGTACACTTTTACTCTGGACATGACACCCCCATTAAGAAGGCCATATTTTCTTCAACGTTTCTCCGCGCTCTTAGGATCGCCAGTCCGGAATACATCGATGCCGAATTGGAAAAAATCAACGGTATTGGAAATGATCTGTGCTACCCACCTGCGTTTATGGAATCTTGTCTTAACAAGGCAAAACGAATCTTCTATCGTGTGAATAATAACACTCGCACTTTGTCAAAGAATATTTTAGTACTTCCATTTTTCCCGGGCTTTTTAGGCATTGCTAATGTACTTAAACTTTTGGATATTAATGTATTATTTTCATATAACAATATTATGAAAAATATCAGTAAAAAATAGCCCTACCAATAATTTAGGCATTATCTATAAAATTGGGTGTAAACAATGTGATTCCTTTTACATTGGTCAGACGGGAAAGGATTTGCACACACGTGTAAAACAGCATCAATATTCCGTTAGAACGGGAGAGTCGTCCAGTGCCCTTTTTGTCCATTTGTCAGAGTTATCCCATTGTATTGATTGGAATAATGCTTCAGTTTTGTTTCACTCCAGCAACATTGTTAATAGAAATATTCTTGAGTCTGCTATTATCCAACTTACAAATAACTTTAACATGAGCAAAGGTCTTTCTCAACTCGATCCCGTTGTTTTGAATTCGTTCAGAAAGGATTTAGACAAGAAGGGCAGAGTGCTAAAACTTTCGTAATTTTCCCTTATAAATTTGTATGCTCCTCTAACAATTTTTATTTTTAAGTTTTTTAATTTTTTTTAATTTTTTTTTGTGACCTATATATCATTCAGGCATTATCTATAAAATTGGTTGTAAACAATCCATTTGATCTTGTGTTGAATTCGGGCAAAGTGCTAAAATGGGTAGTTTTCCTTACAAATTTGTATGCTCCTCCCACAATTTTTATTTCTATATTTATTATATATATATATATATATGTATTTTTTTTGTAACCTATATATAGTCTTGAACTCTTATTTACTTCAGTGTTCCTGAGGATGTCATCAGACGAAAGCGCTTGAGCACCATTGTTTCTTTTCCTTCATGGTTTTATTCATCAAATATTTTTCACGTGTTACTTTCGTGAAATAATTTTCATATATATATATGGCTTGGGTCAAAAACACTGTCAACTACAAATATGGGGAATTATCAAATACAAATATACATTTGCAGCTTTTTTCATTTAATAAAATTAATACAAATAAGTTTCAAATTGTGTAGTTGTGACCTCTATCAATTAATAATTATTTGTTCCTGTTTTGAGACTGTTCAAATTAAAAGTAAACAGAATTGAGTATTACTAAAAACTATTTCGTTAACAATTAACAAAAAACAATTCGTTACTGTTTACACTTTACAAACAACTCTTCAAACTGCTCATCATGTATTTGAGCAAATACGACAAATACAAATAAATACAAATACACATCCTTCAAGATTCTCAAATGTAAATACAAATACGTATTTGACCCCCCAGGACTGATATATATATATATATAGTTACAATAGAAATGTTCTTCGGGAACCTTATCCTCAATAGGAATATGAAAACAAGAGATACGACTCTCAACATTTATTGGCCAAACGTTTCGGTCCGCTCAGGGGCCATCTTCAGTGACTAAATAGAAGCATCTAAAAATAATCATAAAACTAAAGTAAATACAAATGTCAAACTGTACAATAATAAAATCTAACAAAAAAAAAAGTTAAAAAGTTGCTAAAAAACTATCTGGATTATAAAACAAAATAAAAGTAAAATTGAAACAAACTAAAATTTCAAAAATTAAAAGTTTAAAAATGTTAAGTTTAAAATTTAAAAATGACTAACCTGGATGGTAAAAGTTACAAATAACAAGTGGAGAGAAAGGAAAAAACAACTTAAGTTAGTGCGTTGGTTACGTTTAAAAGGTGTTGGTTAGTTAGGAAGTACGTAATTTTATCGAGGAAAGGCTATCGTTTAGTTCAGGATTTAATTTCTTGATAAAAAGGGATTCTAAAATTTTAAGATCAAGTGAATTAGAGGATTCAGGAGTGGAAAGAGGGCGAGAAGTTCGATAAGAAAAACCCACTCCTGAATCCTCTGCTATTCGGCATCATTCAGAGACCCATGACCACCCGTGCCCCGAGGACTCCTTTGCGATTTTGTCGTCTGCTCCTAATTCACTTGATCTTAAAATTTTAGAATCCCTTTTTATCAAGAAATTAAATCCTGAACTAAACGATAGCCTTTCCTCGATAAAATTACGTACTTCCTAACCAACCAACACCTTTTAAACGTAACCAACGCACTAACTTAAGTTGTTTTTTCCTTTCTCTCCACTTGTTATTTGTAACTTTTACCATCCAGGTTAGTCATTTTTAAATTTTTAAATTTTAAACTTAACATTTTTAAACTTTTAATTTTTGAAATTTTAGTTTGTTTTAATTTTACTTTTATTTTGTTTTATAATCCAGATAGTTTTTTAACTTTTTAACTTTTTTTTGTGTTAGATTTTATTATTGTACAGTTTGACATTTGTATTTACTTTAGTTTTATGATTATTTTTAGATGCTTCTATTTAGTCACTGAAGATGGCCCCTGAGCGGACCGAAACGTTTGGCCAATAAATGTTGAGAGTCGTATCTGTTGTTTTCATATTCCTATTGATTATATATATATATATATATATATATATATGCCTTTCAACCTTTCAAATGTCGCATGCGACGATTCCTCATTTCACGAAGGTCAAGTTTGTCGCCCCTCCTCTCAAATAAAAAAAATATATATCATAATTAGTCGTAACTGAAAAAAAAAAATTAAAAAAAAAATTATATATATATATATACACACACACAGGGCGTCCCAAAAAAATGTATACACACTTTAACAGCTGATAGCTCAATTGATGTTTCTTTCCAAGTTAAACCCATTAGAATTAATAATGGCAGTCAGACTAAGCTTTGAACAAAGGAAATTCATTCTAAAATGCTACTGGAAGTGTGAAAACGCAGTTGAAGTGCAAAGACAGTTTAGGAGGGAGTTTCAAACAGATCCACCAACGCGACTTACCATCACTCGAATTAGAGATAAGTTTGAAGCCGATGGAACTGTTCAGAATGTCCACAAGAAGCGTTCCGGAAGACCACGGACATCGACAAGCCCCACAAAGCAAGAAAGAGTACTGGAAACGTATCACCAAAGTCCAAGAAAATCTGTGCGGCAAGCGAGTCGTGAGGTAGGAATTTCAGAATCGTCTGTCCAACGCATTTTGAAGCGCTGTCAATGGAAAAGTTACATTCCAAGATTAGTCCATGCTATTAATGAAGATGATGATCCGGACCGAAGAGTGGAGTATTGCGAGTGGTACTTGGCACGATGTGGATGTGGATGTGGATGTGGATTGGACGAAGGGGTTTCGTAGAATACCCTCCGCGTTCACCAGACCTCACACCACTAGACTTTTTTTTATGGGGATACTTAAAGACAAAGTCTACGCTAGAAAACCTGCAACAGTCGCTGAATTGAGAGCAGCCATTGAACGAGAATGCACACAAATACCAAACGAAATGTTTCGTGATGTTTGCGATTCCATTGCTTCGCGTTATCAGCAGTGCCTGGACCAGAACGGACGTCAGTTTGAAAACAGGCGTTGACAAAACAATTAAATAATGTCTGTAGATTCTATTACATTTTGAAAATGAAATGTATTTTAATAAACACTGCCTTTATAATTATTTAAAGTGTGTATACATTTTTTTGGGACGCCCTGTATATATATATATATATATATATATATATATATATATATAATATATATATATATACATATACAGGGTGGGCCGTAAGTTTCCATACATAGGAAAAATAAACATTTTTTTATGGACAACCATTTTTATTTATATAATATGCTCTACATGGTTGCCATTGTTTTGAAAACACATTTCAATACGTGTTCCCCACTGTTGATGAACACGCATTAGCACAGTTGACGTTATGCTTGTAATGGCGTTGGTGATACGTTCCTTTAGATGATTTATGTCTCGTATCTTTTCCTGATACACCATGGCCTTCAAGTGCCCCCAAAGATAGAAATCAAGGGGGGTGAGATCTGGGGATCTGGGAGGCCACTCCACAGGACCACGCCGACCAATCCAAGCATCCGGAAACTGCTGATCCAAATACCGACGCACGTGAAGACCATAATGAGGTGGAGCTCCATCTTGCTGGAAGTAAACTGGGAAGTTACCTTCCTCGTTTAGCAGGGATGGGAAAATCTCTTCTTGCAACATGTTAAGATACCTTTCGGCATTAAGATTTCCACTGACAAAAATTGGTCCAATAATTCTGTCACCCCATATCCCGGCCCACACCACCACTTTACCGGCACCTTGCATCTTCGTCGGACTCAGCCAGTTAGGGTTAGCATTACTCCAATAACGTATGTTTTGCCGATTAACCTCTCCATTGACGTAAAAATTTGCTTCATCAGTAAACAAGATCTTACAAACGCATATTCTTAGGGTATCAAACATAAAAACAAACGTTTAAATTTTCCTATGTATGGAAACTTACGGCCCACCCTGTATGTATATATATATATATATATATATATATATATATATATATATATATATATATATATATAACACGGTAAAAGGAAAATAAATAGGCAATATTTTTAGCTTTAAAATGGTGTAATCATTTTCGAAATTGTAACTCCAATTTTCGTGTAAATGGTGATGGGGGGGGGGGGGGGGGGGGGGGGGGGGGGGGGGGGTCATAGCTTGCAGGCGTAATTTCTGTGTAATTTCTATAAAATTAGAGAACTAGAACACTTGTTACCTAATAGCCCAAACCTTAATCCATACAGCTAATTATTTCGCTCGGGGAAAACTTCAGTATATGGTATTAGTGGTGTGAATTTTTTTTTTTTAAACCATAGACCCTCCGGAAACTCAATTTTTAACCCTTTAATACCTTTCGTTCTGATAAGTGGCCAATTTTACGCCTGCCATATTCGTTACATATTATTGTCTAACAAAGGCATAACCTTTTCTTCATTCAATCTCGACGTCCCCATATAAAAAGCGAGGAATTAATAAACGAAGAAATTCAGAGAAATTTCACAGCCAAGATTGATGGCTGCGAAGAAATCATCTATTGGGAAACGCAACATAAACTAAATCTGTATTCCCTGGAAAGAAGGAGAGAGGTACACTGTAAATTTACTCGTACATATGGAAAATGATCGAAGAACTGGTACCAAACCTCAAACTAAATTCAATTACCATCCAAACAACGGTGGAAAATAGGAAAGGCAGACTGTGTACTGTTCCGAAAATCAAGGCCCGACGAGGGACACCTTCAATTGAGGAAATAGCTTGGTTGTTAGGGGGCCAAGACTTTTTAACCAGATTCCAAAGGATCTCAGGAATGTCACGGGGGTCAAAGTTGAACATCTTCAAAAGAAAACTAAATGCCTGGCTCAGGACGGTACCAAATGAGCCGGGTTACCTGGCTATGCGCGATGGAGAGCGCAAGAGAGCAACTCGCTCCTCCACCAAGCCAAGCGTAAAGGCGGGGTCACCAGCTTGACCTTCGTGTGGAGAGAGACCAACGAACGGAACTGCTACGAGGTAAATGACTGGCTGACTTTATTGTATCGACAAGTCCCTCTTGTCCGCACATACGGGCAGGGCAAACTGCGCACCACCGAAATAAGAGAGGGCAGTATTTTTTTATTTCCTCAATAGGACTATCATACAGTTCCCAGAATACCCGTTGTCCACATACGTGGATACTTTGTACGAGTACTTGAAAGTCTAAAAAATTAAAACCCTTAACAAAATTGTTTTAAAAAGTTTGAATCAGTTAATTTGAGAATTTAAAAGAAGAAGGTACATCAGTTACTGGAGGGGTAAATATTTCTCAGAAGTAATCTTATTTAAAACAAACTTAAAAGTGATCAAACAATGGAAAAAATTCTTCGTTTGCCATGTCTTCTTGTACGCAATTCACACTACAGGCTTTTGGTTTTTTTTTTAATGAAAAAAACTGAAGCTGAAGCTTTTCCGGTGTGAGTGTACAGGCGAACTTTTATTTCACTTATTTATTTATTAAGTACACAATTCTTACGCGGGTAATGTTTAAATCATTATTTATAAATCTTCTCACAATGGCTATACACAATTGATAGATACAAAAGTTCATCTTCAAGGATTATATATATATATATATATATATATATATATAATAATATATATATATAATATTATATAATATATATATATATATATATATATATATATATATATACACACACACACTCGTGGCCAAAATTCTGGACACTCATTTTTCCTTTTTTTTTTTAATTAAAGTCAAGTATGATTAATTGAATTCTAATTTTAATTATTTTTTTGTAGAAAGAGTTCTCATTAGGCATTCCTTATATAATTAAGCATAATTTTATAAAAAAAATAAGCTGGAATATACGTACAAGCAACAAAAAGGTACGTCATTGGAAATATTGCCTCAGTCCTTGTGTCAATTGTAATGATCAATCGGCGATAAGACACGCTATTCCACGTAGCGAATCAGGGTAAATCAGGTCACTTATGGTAGCCAATCAGCATCAAATCACGCCACTTACGATGAACAATCGGAAAACAGTAATTTGGTAGCTGCATTTCATTGTGTTATTGTTAAGATGCCGTGCGAATAACAAAGTCTCCTCTTCTCCTCTTTATCTCTTCATATTACTGTCACTGTTGGCCATGTTCCCTCATATTAGGAAAGACTGGACGCCATCTAAGCGAAGAAAAGCTGTAACCCTTCGAGAAGAAGGTTACACATTCGAACAAATAGCCAAAAGACTCAGAGATGGGGCAACAAAATCTGGAGTAAGAAAGGTTTGCCAACGCTTTCAAGATCTTGGTACAGTCAAAACTGCCAAAAGAACTGGAAGAAGAAGTAAGACGAGTGAACAGGACAACTGGCGTATTGTTAGATTATCCCTAACTGATTGTCGGAGGACATCAAAGGAAATAATGCATACTTTAGAAACAAGTGGTGTCAGCATAAGTGACAGAACTGTATGGCGTAGGCTTTTTGACAGTAGACTTAAAGCAAGAATACCTAGAAAGAAACCATACCTGAATGCAGTTCAGAGAAGAAAACGCCTTCTGTAGGCAAGAGAACACAAAGGATGGACATTAGAAGACTGGTACAATGTAATATGGAGTGATGAGACGAAGATTCCAATTTTTGGAAGTGACGGATTGAAATATGTGCGACGCAGACTAAACGAAGATATGTTGCCTGAATGCATTACAGCAACTATGAAGCATCCTATCAGCGTTATGGTGTGGGGATGCATGTATAGATGGGGTGTTGGACGCATTCAAATTATAAATGGAACTTTGAATGCTAAAAAATACCAAGAAGACATTTTGGAAAAGAAGTTAGTCCCCTCAATTCAGGATATGTTCCAACACAATTCAGATAGAGCAATCTTTCAGCAAGACAGTGCTCCTTGTCACATGACAAAATCAAGTATGAAGTGGCTTAAAGACCATAAAATCAAAGTGTTACAATGGCCTGGCAATAGTCCAGACCAGGGGTCCCCAACCCTGTGCCCACGAGCACCATGGTGCCCGCCGACCCTTTTGCGTGTGCCCGCCACTGACTGACTACGATTGATAAGTTTTTATTTAAATTTTTAATAAAATGTTAAGTATGTTACATATTTTAAATATTTAGTTACTAAATATTTAAAATATGTAACATACTTAACATTTTATTAAATTTTAGTAGTTAATTACAGAAACAGATGCTCATTTATTTGAAAATAATTATTTCTTTATAAATAAATTAAGTTATCGTTTTGATAATTTTTCTAAGATTCTTAGTTAGCCCATCCTTATTTTTTTTTGGGTATTATGTTCATTATTTTACATAAGAATTAAATGGTTTTTTTGTGTATTATGTTCATTATTAAGTCCAACTATAAATTTGCCTTGAAAAAGTAAATGGTGCCCGCCGCACTACCGGTAGTCTTGAATGTGCTCTTCGGCACAAAAAGGTTGGGGACCCCTGGTCCAGACCTTAATCCCATCAAAAATTTGTAGTAAAAACTCAAGAAACTGGTAGCAAAGTCTAAGCCAAGCAACAAAATTGAGTTGATTGAATTTATCATCAAGGCCTGGTTCAGAATCATCAACCTAGATGATTTAAAGCATCTAACTGATTCAATGCCAAGAAAAATCGATGCAGTCATCAAAGCAAAATGTTATCCAACTAAATACTAGCCTAAAAAATATTTTTATATATCTGTACTTCCTGAATAAAAATGATTTTAGCTTGTTTTTTATATACCTCTGTTTTAGTTCAACAAAAATATTTATTTTAATATAAAATATATTAAAGAACATTAAAATATGCCTAAAAATTCAATACTAAATAGTTTATGCGCAACAAAGATCAGAAAAGCAAAATGGTCTGTGTCTAAAAAAAAGTGTCCAGAATTTTGGCCACTAGTATATATATATATATATATAGTGTACATAAAGTAAGGATCTACTTTTGTGAAGCACTTGGAAATTATATAGAATTCAATCATAAAATGATAAAGTGGTAACATTTATTAAATAATTAAGAGTAGGATTCGACGTGACGCTCATCAGTATTCCTGCACAGCTCAAATCGTTCCGCAGCATTTCTAAACACATTCTGGAGCATTTGCGGGGTTATGTTATCTGCAGCAGTTCGTATACGTAAGTTTTCCAGACTCGTAATCTTCGTCTGATAGACGTGCGATTTGATAAAGCCCCATGCAAAGAAATCTAAAGGGGTTAAATCTGGTGATCTCGCTGGCCAAGGTCTTTTGTTGCTTCCGCGTCCGATCCAGCGATTTGGAAAACGTCCATTTAGATAATCCTGAACAATTTTGGCATAGTGACAAGGAGCACCATCATGTTGATAGACGACGGGGATAGGATTGTTAGTACCGTCGTCTATCAACATGATGGTGCTCCTTGTCACCATGCCAAAATTGTTCAGGATTATCTAAATGGACGTTTTCCAAATCGCTGGATCGGACGCGGAAGCAACAGACCTTGGCCAACGAGATCACCAGATTTAACCCTTTAGATTCTTTGCATGGGGCTTTATCAAATCGCACGTCTATCAGACGAAGATTACGAGTCTGGAAAACTTACGTACACGTATACGAACTGCTGCAGATAACATAACCCCGCAAATGCTCCAGAATGTGTTTAGAAATGCTGCGGAACGATTTGAGCTGTGCAGGGATACTGATGAGCGTCACGTCGAATCCTACTCTTAATTATTTAATAAATGTTACCACTATCATTTTATGATTGAATTCCATATAATTTCCAAGTGCTTCACAAAAATAGATCCTGACTTTATGTACACCCTGTATATATATATATATATATATATATATATATATATATATATATATATATATATATATATATATATATATATACGGGATGAAATTCACAATTAAACACGTGAAATGAATGAATGATGCAAACCCACAAGTAGTGAATTGTGATCAATTTCAAATAGTAACGCAAAAGAAACATTTTTTAATATAATAAAGAAATTTTGTTAAATCAAACAAAATTATCAGTACATTATAGAAATATCAATATAATCCGTTTTCTTTGAAATTCATTAAAAAAAAAAATACAGTAATAAGGCAAACTTATGCATATCTCTCACTTATTCCGAGGATTTACTGTAAAAACCACAAACCAGTGAAACGTCAGAAGCCTTTAAGTAACCCTCTTACTTTTTATTTGCAACTATAACATAACTGAGTTACATTTTCAGTAAAGTAAACTTTTAACTTAATCCATTATTTTTATATCGGAATAACTGCAATGAATTATTTTTAAACATTAACTCGTTAACCTCGTTGCTGTTCCGTGTGATGGTCTCTTTTCACACGAAGACACGAAGGTCAAGCTGGTGGCCCGGCCTCTAGGTCTGGCTTGGTGGAGGAGCGAGTTGCTTTCTCACACTCCACCATACATAGCCAGGTACACCCGGCTCATCTGGTACCGTCCTGAGCCAGGCATCTAGTCTTCTCTTGAAAACTTCAACTTTGACCACTGTAACGTTTCTGAGGTCCTTTGGAAGCTAGTTAAAAAGTCTTGGCCCGCTGACAACCAAGCTATTTTCCTTCAGTGTTGAAGGGTGTAACAAAAGTCCGTTCTCAAAGGGAAATAAGCTAGAACTGATTGTGATGAGTTTGTATGTATTACGTGGCAACACGTTAGGCCCCAGTGCCTTCTAGAGATGGAACCCGGTTTTAAAAAACCAGTTTTTAACCAGTGATAAAAATTTTTAATCATCACCGAAACCGACGATAAGAACCGGTTTTCACATTCTTGCGCAAGTCTCCGATCACTTTGGTCCATTTTCTATGAAAAACATTTCCAAACGTTTAAAAACAGTAATTACGTTTTGCATCGTTTCGTATCGTTTTTTTTTGTTTGTTTATAAGTGTAAATAATTGATGCTTCAGTCTTGAATGTTATGTGGATGATTGCACATTGATCAGTTAAGATTCTAAGATTTAATACTCCATCATGTCAAAGAAATCAAATGCTTGGTATCATTTCACTCGTAAGAATAAAGAAGAAGCAGAGTGTATGACATGTCACAAAGTTTTAAAGTGTTATGGAGGTTCTACTTCAAGTTTATCATCCCACATGAAAAATATTCATGGCATAAACATCGACCAGATTAATCAGACATTGAAGAAACAAAGAACAATGGAAGAGTTTGTGCAAAAAAAGTCCATAGAAGAGGAAATTTCGAAACTTGCGTGTGTAGATGGACTGAGTTTCCACTCAATTGCTAAAAGTGAATTCATTCAAGAAAGCCTAAGAAAGATAAAATACGACAAGCCTCATCCAACTTCCCATAATGGTGTCAGAAAAATGGTGCTTAGTTTTTATGAGAAAAAGAAACATGAATTGGTCAACTACTTCAAGAATCAGGTGAGACAAGGAATCCGCTATTCATTAACTATGGATGAGTATACACTATGCATCTTTGCAAAACCAGATATATTAATATTAATGTTCATGATGAAAATCAACATTGGTCTCTTGGTCTCATGAAAATAAATGGTTCTCTCGATAGCACCAAAACTATTGCAATCGTTAGGAAAAGATTGGAAGACTTTGGCTTGGACCTCGATAAGCATATCGTGGGTTGCACCACCGACGGTGCCTCAGTAATGGTCAAATTTGGAAGAGAAATAGTACCTTGTCACCAGCAATGCATTGCACATGCTATACATCTCGCGGTTTTGGATATCTTGTATTCAAAAATTGTTGAAAATTCAGTTGAAGGGGAAAGTGACCCTACCCCTGAAGATGAAGCCATCGAAGAAGATGAACATTCTGCACATGAGTTAAGCGAAGACGAGTGTGAAATTTTATGCACTGATACAATTTTTGAGTCCGACATAGATGACGTAATTGTTCTTCCAAAACTTCGAGAAGATTACTCGAGTAACAAATAAGGTGAGAAAAAATCTGTCGCATATTTCGAAAGTCTCCTTTGAAAAATGAGTGTGTGCAGGATTTTGTCAAAGATGAATTTAATGGAAAGGAAATGAATCTTATCCTTGACTGTAGAATGAGGTGGAACAGTCTTTTGGCCATGATAGAAAGATTTTTGAAACTCAAAAATTGCATTCCAAAGGCTCTCAGAGTGATACGCTCAACAGAGACGATTTCAGATGAAGAATGGAATGCTCTAAAGAGCCTCTGACACGCTTCGTCCACTGAAATTGTTTTGAAGGAACTCTGTTCCGATTTCCGAAGATGCAAATTTGCTCAAAGCTGAATCTTCCATGAAGTTCATTTTGGATAAATTTGAAAGCAGAAACAATCCTTTAGCTTTTGAGCTATGTCAGTGTCTCATTGATAGCTACTCATCGAGAAGACAAAAAGAAGCTGTCGCCTTGCTGAGTTTTCTCCACAATCCCGAGGTCTTGAAAAATGAATCATCAGCACCGTTCCTCTTTCCTTCAAGACAAGCACTTAAGAAGTATGCGGATCATACATTTAAGAGGCTTTTTCCAGAAGCTTGCCAGATTTCAGAAACAGACGACCAAGTCCAATCAATTGCTTCGAAACTCGAAGATTCACAATACAGCTCAGGTCGTGAAGTAAATGATGACGATCAACTTATGAACGAATACATGTGTGAGATGAACAAACTGAAAATGAAACCCAAGAAAGATTCTTCTGAGACCTTTGACGTAAACAATGAATTCAAATATTTTGAAGCTACTTTGAATAGAAGCGAAAATTTGGATCGAATGTACGAGGCTTTGCTTACAATAAAAGCCACCAGCATAGAGTCCGTGTGTGTGTTTTCAGCTGCTGGTTTATTGGTCACAAAGATTCGATCAAGAATGTTAGATCAGATACTTAATGCTCTTTGTTTTCTCAAGTGCTATTTCAAAAATCAAGTTCGATAATAAACTTTTTAATTCAAATGTTACACATACTTCATTGAATCAATTAAAACCCTATTTCTGTTTAATATTTTGATCATTTACCTCCCTAAAAAGCATACACAATCCCATCGGTGAAAACCGGTGAAAACCGGGTTTAAGAATATAGCCACGGTTAAAACCGGTTTTCCACTTTTCGGTTATTTTCCATCCCTAGTGCCTTCATGTTTTCCAAATAAAAAACTGTTAAGTGATAGGCAATTTGATCCCACTTGACTTCTTGCGGGGCCATTTACAGGCCATTGTTTATGAATAAAGACCTCGAACGATCCAGCAGTTAAAAGAAAAAATTACAGATCAGTGTAACAGAATTAGTGCGGAAACATTTCGAAACGTAACAGACAGCTTACAAAGACGAGTAGAAATGTGTCAACGACTACATGGAATGCAATTTGAGCATGTGCTAAATTAATTGGCAAGATGATTGTATAGGGTGTCCATAAATGATTACCCTGATTAAAGCATACTATAACTTTTAAATAAACACTCGTATTCAAACACAGTTTTAATCATAAGTAGATAAACATACAAAGTTTTTATACATAATTAATGAACTTAATAATCTTCCACTTGTGCACCCCTAGTGGCACGTAAAATGTCTAAACGGTATTCACACTCACGCCACGCACTTTCCAACATTTGTGGGTTAACTGTTGCAATTGCATCCGTAATGCACTCGCAATGTCCTGATATCTGGAACAACTGTTGCATAAACCAAATCTTTAACATGACCCCAGAGAAAGAAATCCAGCGGGGTAATGTCTGGTGATCTTGGGAGCCATGGGATTGGCCCGTCCCTGCCAATCCATCGATTTGGAAATGTTACGTCGAGAGTTTCACGAACAACATGCGCCCAATGAGGGGGTGCCCCATCTTGTTAGAAAATGACAGTTGGCTGCCTGTCCTGCAGCTGGGGAATGGCGTAATTGGTGAGCATATCCAGGTACACAGTTGCGGAAACAGACATTTTACATTTTACGTGCCACTAGGGGTGCACATGTGGAAGCTTATTAAGTTCATTAAACTATGTATCAAAACTTTGTATGTTTATCTACTTATGATTAAAATTGTGTTTGAATACGAGTGTTTATTTAAAAGTTATAGCATGCTTTAATCAGGGTAATCATTTATGGACACCCTGCATTGTTTGTAACGTATAGTTAAAACTATTTTCTCGTTCAATTATGTTATATCTTATTTCCCTATGAAAATGGACTTTCGTTACACCCTGTATACATATATAGTGTATAATAACACTGCCCAACACCAATTTTGCTGATTTAATTCTAACACCTGTTTTTAGGTAACTTTCGTGTGCTGATTTAAAAAAATCACCTTAGTTTTTGCCTATCACGTCAGGTTTTCGAGCAATCAAATACGGATATTTTGGAGATATCGCATTTTGGCAGGGTTATGCCCAATTTTTTTTTCTTTTCAAAAAATAAGTTTTTACATACTCAGAATCAGCATGGAAAAGTACGGTAAACAATTGTGCAGGGAGAACTTTAATATACAATGGTAATATTGACACACAGTGATTAAAAGTGTTTAAATAAGCAAAAAATGAATCCATATTAAAGCAAGCACGGGACCAGTTTTCTTAACATTGTCTTTTTCTTGTTTTCTTACTTTTCAGTGCTGATAAATTTTCTCTTATAGGACTTCCTAGAATGAGAGATGTCAAGACAATCTCTTTGCAGGCTCCAGCAGTAGTCAGCCATCATATGGGTATCCCATCTTCCTTGGTATCGTTCTTCCATCACTTTGATATCTTGGTGGAACCTTTCACCTTGCTCTTCACTAACATCACCAAGATTTTCTGGAAATTTATCCAGATGACTGTTGAAATAGTGAACTTTAATGCTCATGTTGCAACCCAACTGCTGAAAGTTTACAAGTAAATCCTCTACAAGATCTTTATAATTTTCAGACTTTTTGTTTCCTAGGAAGTTCTTAACTACTGCCACAAAAGCATTCCAAGCTCTTGCCTCCGTTTCGGTCATTGAGTTACTGAACTGCGGATCTTTCATCAGTTTTCTTATCTGGGGACCATCGAATATACCAGCGTTAAGCTTCTCATCACTAAGACCTGGAAAGGCTGCACATATGTAATTAAAGCAATCACCACCTTTATTCAAAGCTTTTACAAACTGCTTCATAAGCCCAAGTTTGTTGTACATGACCTTCAGATTTAATGCACAGATTTGCGTATGCCACAGATAAAATTTTAACAGCAAAACAGCTGTTAACAGGTCTCAAAAATCATCAATTTTGATAAGCGCCCTTCATGGATCACCCAAAATAGGCATATTGCATTGCACGAAAACCTGATGTGATGGACAAAATCTAAGGTGATTTTTGAAATCAGCACATCAATATTATCCAGAAACAGGTCTTAGAATTAAACAGCAGCAAAACATTTTGGTTATTATTCGTTTTTTGACCCAGTCACACCCAGCTATAACAGCAATATATATTGAATAACCAATCAAAACTGAATAAGAAAATATATATATTATCTTGTGCAAATTTGTATAAAATGTGTTTTTTTATTAAAATATATTTCCTATTTTTGGTGTTTTTTCAAAATATATATACAGGGTGGGCGGAAAGTAGCTCCCTATTTTGGATTGGTAAAAAAATACGTATATTATCCATTTATTTCAGAAGAAATAATATGAAAAGGTAGGTATACATGGTAGGTTTTCTCTAAAATTCAATGTGGGCTCCAACTCTTTCCACCAGCTTCTGGAGCCGCCCAGGAATGGCGTCCACTGACTTTTGCAGGAACTCCGGGGATGGAGGACATGACTTCCCGAATTCGGTCCTCCAGTTCTTCCAATGTCCTCGGTTTGGTGCGGTAGACTTCTTCCTTTACCCACCCCCAAAGAAAGAAGTCGCACGGTGTCAAGTCGGGGCTCCTGGCTGGCCATTGATGTGGACCACGACGACCCATCCAACGCCCAGGGAAGTGGGCATCCAGCCACTCACGGACAACAATGGCCAGCCAGGAGCCCCGACTTGACACCGTGCGACCTCTTTCTTTGGGGGTGGGTAAAGGAAGAAGTCTACCGCACCAAACCGAGGACATTGGAAGAACTGGAGACCGAATTCCGGAAGTCATGTCCTCCATCCCGCCGGAGTTCCTGCTAAAGTTAGTGGACGCCATTCCTGGGCGGCTCCAGAAGCTGGTGGAAAGAGTTGGAGCCCACATTGAATTTTAGAGAAAACCTACCATGTATGCCTATCTTTTCATATTATTTCTTCTGAAATAAATGGATAATATACGTATTTTTTTACCAATCCAAAATAGGGAGCTACTTTCCGCCCACCCTGTATATCGAGTATTTGGTGAATATTTCTTATATTTGGTGATTCTAGCTACTTCTTCGTAATTCAATTTGTCCTGTTTTACAAGTAAATCATTTTTAGCAATTTTTCGTCTGTTCAGTTTTTTTTTTTTGTGACGAAGTATGACGTGTCAGTTATGCATATTTGATTTTTAAGACGTGATCCGCCATATTGCCCTCGATGAAGACAAGAGTTTAGACCTTTTTTT
The DNA here is from genome assembly GCA_023014485.1 of Bathynomus jamesi. Classification (NCBI taxonomy): domain Eukaryota; kingdom Metazoa; phylum Arthropoda; class Malacostraca; order Isopoda; family Cirolanidae; genus Bathynomus; species Bathynomus jamesi. The sequence continues at coordinate 573,495 of JAJOZX010000072.1, forward strand.
CAATCACAAAATAATTAAGACATCCGTGACCTGCCCTAAATGCAATAGTGCTTGTATTTTAACAAAAGACCAGAAAGTCTTTAGGTGCCGTAAAAAAATCTTAAAAATAACCGTGTCTCATTTCAGTTTAAGGGCACGCGAAATTTACCGGACTACCCATGCAAGGTTGGCACATGTTATTACATTATCATTTGTATAATTTAGGTCTCGGGGGTACGGGGGCGGAGCCCCCGTAAAGATCACGCATCACAAATTGATCGGTCCTAATGTTTTGCGGACAGTTCAGTACGTTACACCAGTTAGGTCAACTGTACGCCCTTGATGATTGGTTAGGTTAAGTCATGATATTTTCGTTTAAATTCATTAGTTTAAACGAAAATGACGAGTGCAAACTTTTCTGGTTAATTTTGAGGTGTTTTGTACGAAACTGCCATCCGTTTCCTGTGCAAATGCGTAGTTTTCAAGATGACGATATCTCGAAAAGTACGCATTTGCACAGGAAACGGATGGCAGATTCGTGCAGAACACCTCAAAATTGACCAGAAACGTTTGCTCTCATTATAAAAAGAGACTGGGTCAAAAAACGAATAATTACCAAAAATTTTTTTTGTTGGGCAGGGTAATAATTGCCAATCAACGCTCAATACAATCATATTTTGCAACTTAAGTGGAAGCGGGATGAAAAAGTTACATTTTACATAGAACATCATTCCATCTATACGCCCATTTCTGGGTACGGGCAGCGAGTAGCATACACTATACATAATTTCAAAGAAAAAAGACGTCACGATAAGAAAAATCGCATTTCACAAACGACAAAAAACGACAAACGAAGACAATAATAATTTTTTTTTTTTAGGTTGGTGGCTAAATTATACAAACTAATATAATGGTACCAAAATATATCAAAAACGTTCACGCATTTTAAGGGACCAGTAAGATTTGTTACTTTAGAATTTAGTCAACAACCCTCGTAAAACGGCCCCAGAATGGAGAGGCAATCCGTAGCCTACAGATACTGTCTTCATTCAGAAGTCTATAAAACGTAACATCTCGGTGGATAGAACATAACGGATGGAATAGTGCTCAATCCCGATAATGTAAATGAACTTCAGACAACGAGTCGTAAATGGATTGGGGATTCGTTATCGGAGTGGATGAGGTGTGAGAAATGGAAAACGACTTCGTAATCTACATGAACGCGACGACAGCGAACAATATTTGGAAAATAAAACGTCGAAGGCAGCGTATGTGAATTTTTTTTTAAATGAATTGAATTTAATTAAATAACCTTTATTAATAATAAAATAAATAAATTGGTTTTACAATTTACAATGACAAATAATTGTGACGCTGCACTATTTTTTTTATTTAATTTGGCCCTTAAGCTTTAGGCTTTACTGGGCCATTAAAAAATAGACAGCTCAGCTAGTTGTTATTAATTAATAATAAATATATAAATGAATAAGTAAATAAGTATTATTAATAGTTAAAGTACGTATTAATTTAAAATAACCATTATTGATATGACAAATGCAAGGTCACCACTGAAGGCATTATACCAATACCATACAAAGAAACCAATATTATACATGATTATTAGTGATGTAGGTCACATCCGCACATTTTCTCGCATCCGCATCCGCACTTTGGATGTCGTGCGGATGTGGACCGTTGAGATAAAACGTCATTAATAAGCGGAAATTATCAAATTCTACTATATTAATAGAACTAGTTCATTGTGCGCAAAAGTGATGCAAGCGACAAGACGAGAGGCTGTTCTTGTATGAAGTTACTCTCTTGCAACCTACTTAGATCCACGTTACAAAGCTAAGTTATTTTCACCTAGTACATTAGAACGAGTTAAATCATCACTTGGCAAAGCAGTTGAAGAGCTTCAATCTCTTGAATCTGTCGCTTCGCCACCCACCAAAAGAATAAAAGTTTCAGTGACAGAACCAACACCTTCAACAAGCAAATCTATCACAGAATCTGTCTCTCAGTTTCTTGAGTCAAGCAGCAATGACGAGACCTACGCGATGTCAAAAGATGTAGTAAAAATGATCGAGAGCTATCACCAAGAAAAACGCCTGGCTGCATGTGACAATCCTATTAGTTGGTGGAAAAATACGCAGAATATCTATCCATACTTGAGTAAACTTGCAAGGAAACATTTAGCCTGTCCTCCAACAAACGTACCAAGCGAGAGATTATTTAGCAGTGCTGGATTAATATATGATGAAAAGAGAAACAGACTGGCAGCAGAAAAGGCAGAAAAATTAATGTTCCTTAAGCATAACCTTCCTATAATTAAGTTTGAACATTAAACGATGAACATCTTAGTTTACTTTATTTTAATTACTCATTTATAAATATGCCTAATAAAACTTTAAACTTAATATAAATAGTTATCAAGCTAATTAAAGATCTCTTTCTATAAGGGTGGAGGTTGGGGAAAGAGGTCGGGGGGTGTATTTGAGTCCCGCATCCTGTTAACACAATTATGGTTTCTAATTGTGGCTGAAACTCAACAAAATATAACGAATTTATTTGCAGACGAATTCACCGATTGATTTCTATATTAGTTAGATGCTTGATATTATTTTATATGTTCAGAGAAAAGTACAGCAATTATTGTACAATTAATCAATTATACTACATTATAGCTACAGCTCTCTCTATATAATAACTTATTATATACGTTAAACACAACAAATCTCGAATATATCCTAAAAAATAACGAAAATGTAGACATCCGCATCCGCGGATGTTGAAATCAAACATCATCCGCATCCGCGGATGTGAAAAAAATGACATCCGCTACATCACTAATGATTATATAAGAGGAAGTACACAAATCGTTCGGGCAAATAACATACACACACACACACACACACACACACAGCGAAGTACCGACCTTTCTAAATCCATATATCTAAAAACTAATTAATTAAGTCTAATTTAACCTAACCTGAGTGCTGCCATCGAACTGGGAAAGGCATAGAAATGGTTTACGACGCAACTGAGAGCTCGAACGGTAGCTTCTGTCAAGTCATTAATAGTAAGGTACTCGCTAATCTAGCCAAACCAAATGAAACCTTAACGAACGTAACAATCAGAACCAACATTGTTTTTCAGACACAAAATGTTTATACTTTTTAAGATTATATACTTTTTTTTAATGTTTCGAGCTACCAAAAATGTTACCCCCCAAAAAAAATGTAGCCTCGTCGTAATTTGTTTTATTACAGTAAAACCCCACATAGCGCCGATAGTTGCGTTCTTGAAGAACGCCGTCTTATGAAATCGCGTCTTTGAAGTACAAGTGAATAAGAATTAAGGGTTTAGTTTCTCGGGGTCAGATTTTTCATAATTTTTTTTAAAAATAACATTTTGTCAAGTATTCAATTAAAATTGGTAATATTATTTATACTACCATTTTTACAATAAAAAATAATTAATAATAATAATAATAATAATAATAATAATAATAATCATACAAACCTGTAAAAATATTAATACAGTATAAAAATAAACGTTTTCTTACGTACCTTAATAAATGAATATGAAGAACTAAGGGTAATAATAATAGTGGGGGTTATCGTGGTTTTTTTTTAAGATTTTGTTTTATTTTTAGTATAATAGACCGATTTTTATTTTAACTGAAACACTGAAGACGACGGGGGAAAGCGAGCGAGAATTTCTAATTTAACATTTTGATCGTGGAGAAACTAGAGAGCTTAAGTTAAATAAATTTAAAATCACAAAATTACATTTTAGCCCCAAACCGACCTTCTTTAAAAACACTAACCCCGAAGACTGACTTCTGGGTATCGTATGCCTTCGGCTCCCCAGCGAATTTCGAATGGCGCCAACTACTTAAAATGAAATTGTCTGAAATATAAAATACTAGTTGGCACCATTCGAAATGCGCCGAGGAGAGCCCCAGAAGCCAGTCTACGGCCATGGCGTTTTCTAAGGTCGGTCGGTTTGCGCTAAAATGTAATTTTGTGATTTTAAATTTACTTAACTTAGGCTCTTTAGTTTCTCCACGATCAAAATGTTAAATTATAAATTCTCGCTCACTTTCCCCCCGTCGTCTTCAGTGTTTCAATAAAAATAAAAATCGGAAAACAGTGATAAATTATTGTCATTTTCCCACTCCCTCGCTTTGCTGAAGGAAGATGTCGGCCGCGGGGCTTCAAATCTCAGTTGAGAACCGGGCTACGTTACCATTTATAAAATATGAGAAATCAGAGTAAAATAAGTATTATGAGTGGAAATAACGCGGAGTAAAATAAAAGTAAATAAAAAACAATTTTAAGATAGCGTAATGTTAGGTGGGGTAGGGGTGATTTTAATCGAGAGGGGGTTCAGGGTCATCTCCCCGAAATTCCGAGTCTTATAGGGTCTCCAATGTCAACTGATTGTGGGAAGAGTGGAGTCCTATGGGAGCGAGAAGCCGGTGTTCGTGAGCCTTAAGGAACTCGGTTGTTTTTGTTGGTGATGCTGCTGCTGCTGCTGCTTCTGTCGTCGATGAGGCTTTTGTTTGTGACGATGCTTTGGTTGCTGTTGCTGCTGCTCTTCGAGGAGATATTGCAGCGAGTGTAAGACGATTTTTCGCGGCCTTGAAGCCACTCGCTGTCCGCTCTTCCGAAATTACGGTGTGTTTGGCATTCTTTTCCCCCAAAAAGGCGGTTTCGTCCGCATTACAAATTTGCCGCAACACGAGAGGATTTACTGTACCCAATTTAGTTTAATTTACGTTTATTTTCTCTCATTTCTATTGTTTTACAGTGATTTTCGGAATTCTACTCGGTGGTGTGACCGAGACTCGCAACGTGGGTCATGCATGAGAACATTTTGAATAAAAAGGAATTTCGGAATATCAACATATGATGATAAAAACCCACTCTAATAGACAGAGTTTATTTCCACAACAGTTTCGATGCCCACTGGCATCTTCTTCTGTCTATTAGAGTTGGTTTTTATCATCATATTTTGACTTTCACGTAGAAAAAAGTGGTTTTTTGCATTTATTCCGGAATATTAACGCTTCTAACTATTTGATTTATTTACTTACAAAAAGTATAATGACGGGGTGAAAGCAAGTGTGAGAATAGTTTTACAATATATCGCAGGGAGAGATATTAATTACCAATCCTAAACAATTTGAATTCAATGAAATTACATTCTTACTCCACAGACACCAGTGAGGTGATGAGGTGTACCTTGCGGATCGCTGCTGCTGCTGCTGCTGCTCCTTGCCAACTAGTATTTTCTCAAATTCATTTAATTTTACTAATTTTTGTTTAATTAATAATCGAAATAAAAATCGTTTACCACAATTAGCTCACAACATCCGTAAACTATCACACAGTCGTCGACCTCACTTATACCCAGTTGCCTACGCACGCGGGAACGTAATGTATGCATCTCCGCAAAAGAGGTACCATATTTGACGGCACCTTAATTTTGGAAAGGTAAATTCAAGAAAAAAAGTTTGAGAGGCACTTTATTGTTAATACAATGGATATGTAAAATTCAATAAAAAGAAAACCCAAAAGCCAATAAAGAAAGATATGATTATTACTCTTATTTGTTATTAATCAACTTCAGATTCATTAGTGACATTATCATCATTATCCCCATCATCATAATCATCATCTTCACTTGTATCACTGTCACTCTCATACAATAAATGATCTTCAGTGCCATCCATTGCATTACTTATACCACATTTTTTAAAGGGCTTGACCACAATTTCAGTCCTAACATCATGCCATGACTTCAGCACCCATTCACACACTTGTGCTATTGATGTGCTGTATTGCCACTTTCGGTTTCTAAGACGCAGGGCGATTTTTTAAGGTATTTATAAGGAAAAAAAAAGTGCGTCTTATAAGCCGACAAATACGGTACCTATTTTAAATATATCTAGAAACTAATTAACCAAACCTAATTTAACCTAACCTTGGTGCCATCGAACCGAGAAGAGCACGATGTTTCGGATGTAATTGAGGGCTCGAAGGGTGTGTTCTGTTAAGTCATTAAATAGCGTGGTACTCGCTAATCTGCTAAACCTAATGTCGTATGATGAATTTTAAGATGAACTTGAGTAATGATAATTAATGATTATTCCCAATGGATTACGAGTAATGCGTTGTATGTCGATATGAAAATATAACGATTGTTTTAAATGGCACAAAATTTGGATGTTGCTAAGGGAAGGGTGACCAATCGCGGGAGTACATCTCGGAGGCTGTGGATTTCAAAGGGCCACTCGGGTAGTTTCGTTTGGGTTCCTTAAAAGAGGACGCGTTTGTGTTAAAATGTAATTTGTAGTATAAATGCCTAATTTCCGAGTTCCCTCTCCAAGACCTGTTAAAACATGTATTCACACTCGCTTCCTCCTCCGTTGTCTTCGTGTTAATTAAATAAGTTAAATAGAGTAAAATTACCGTCATTAAAATTCCTCTCTCTTCGCTACAAAATGTCCTGCATGCGAGTCACGTTTCAAGTAGAGGTAGAAAGAGTACCAAAATTATGGAGTTGGACGAGTACGATTACGAGTACAGTATACCTTTTTAGTATACTAAAAATGTATACTGTACTGTTCGAATACGAGTACCCGTGTAAGAGTGTGGTTTCAAACTTCAATTGGTGCTTCCTTTTTAGTATACTAAAAATGTATACTGTACTGTTCGAATACGAGTACCCGTGTAAGAGTGTGGTTTCAAACTTCAATTGGTGCTTGGCTGCTTGCATGAGCAACGCATTTGCATTGAACGTATTTGCATTGAAAACAAGTACGACCGTACTCGAGTACTGATGTACTCTTTCCACCTCGTTTCGAGTCATCTATATACAGGGTGGCGCAAAAGTCAGGAACCATAGGCACATTTTAATAATGTTTTAATGTTTTGTTTTTTTCAGATTTGTTGTTGAACCTATGGCACAGAAATTGACAATAGATGAACGGGTGGAGATAGTTTTAATGTGTGCAAAGCGTGATAAAACACACCGATCAGTTGCTACTGCTTTTAATGACAAACACCTTGAGAGGCCGCCAGTTGTTCAGGCATCAGTTTGATAAATGTTCACTCGCTTCAAAGAAACGGGAAGTGTTCATGATCGGCCGCGTAGTGGCAGGCAAAAAGTTCAACCGATGCAGCAACATCACTAATGGTACTCAATCACCTCGAAAATAGCTCACCTAAGTCCTTAAGAAAGTTATCCCAGGGAACGGGTGTCTCCAGAAGATCCAGTCAACGAATTCTTACAGCAATTCGTTTCCACCCCTACAAAGTCCCACTCGTTCAGGAACTGCACGGTGACGACATAGACCATCGTGTAGAGCTCTGCCAGTGGTTTCTATAATGTACAACATCGACAGCTTCTACGAACGATCACGTTCAGCGACGAAGCAATATTTCACCTCAGCGGTCCTATCAATACGCATAATGCACGCTATTGGGCCAATGAGAACCCCCACTAGATGGAGGAAGGACAAGCGCAATTCGATCCACGAATTATGGTGGGCTGCGCTCTGCGGAGATCGGATAATTGGTCCGTACTTTTTTGAAGGTAATGTAATAGGTGAAACACATCCGCATACGCTGCAAACATTTCTAATGCCCATACTGGACGACATTCCATTGGCAGAACGGGCGGAGATGCGGTTTCAGCAGGATGGTGCACCACCACATTTCGCAATCATCGTCCAGAGCTCTTTAGATGATACATTCCCATGCGGGCCCGTCGAATGGCCACCTAGGTCTCCAGACCTCACGCCTCTTGACTTTTTCTCGCGGGGCCATCTGAAGTCGGTAGACGGCAGTCAATGCTGATCGACCCAGAACCATACGTTCTTTAAAGGATAAAATCACATCCGAGTACCAGTGTGTTAAGAAATGTTCAAACCACGCATTCAACGCGTCAGAAAGTGTCTCCGAGTGGAAGGCCACCAATTCGAACATTTATTATAATTTAATAAAATGTGCCTATGGTTCCTGATTTTTGCGCCACCCTGTATATACAATTTAGAATGAGCGTAAAGTAGTAGGAAAAGGGCGCAAATAACAAATTAAATGCAAATAAAATTTGCGACACTAATCACAACTAACATTTTCTTTTTTTTCTAACGATGAAAATGTTTCTAGAATTTTTTATATAAAAGTTTTGATGTTCCCAAAGTACCACAAGTTTTCTCCCAAAATAAAATTACCTACTAAATGTCAATTATCATACATTCAACCCCACTACACCCAGTTGCGCGTTCGCACGCGCGCGCACATACATATACGAGTATAGCAACCCGTATACAGAGCAAAACAATCTTCCACCCTCATGCGATTTTCTGCGGAAATCACAGATGCAGGGAAAAAAATTGTGCCACAACCATAAAATAGTTAATCAAAGATATAAAACTGTTCGAAAAGTTTTTAAGGGCCTATCGCCTTACCACCGACCGAAGCGATGAGGAAGGCAATTCCGCCGGATATTAATTTTTTTTTTTTATATGGAACTGGGAAATTTTTAATCAGACTACGAGAACTTCCGCAACAATAATGAACACCGAATCATAAAATGACGAAACCAGGTTGGAAGTACAGCCTACAGCAATTCGTAAGTGCCTGTCAAAGAAGCAATTTCTCTCGGAAATCCAAACCCGGAAATAAAGTCGGACGAAACAGCTTCTCACGAGAACCAGAAGATAAAAAAAAAGAAAATTCAAGAAGTGTTTGTGTTACTTGGAAATTCTAAACAGCTTCCCAGCTACGCTTTAACAACCTATAAGCTTATTCCGTCGCACCTTCATAATACGAGATATCCTTATTCACTTTCCAATCAGAAATAATTCCGGTGATTTCTCCTATAATAATTACCTGCTAATTAATAATTAATTAATAATTAACTTCATTATTAATGGAAGCTTATTCTTTGCATCATTTACAACTATATCCTGCGAGACATCATTGTAACTTATCAAGCGTATTCTCCTGTACCATTTGAGAATGGTACTATCATGTAGTAGTAGTAATTTGATTTAGAGTTTTTTAATTAAAACCCTAACGCGAGTGAAATTCGGGGGGGGGGGGGACCTGTAGGAGTTAATTATATTACAGATGCACCGAAAAAAAACTGCTGACAACCGATATCGATTAATCGGCATCTTTATATCGATTATATCGGCCGATAATTAAAAATAACTAAGGACAAAGAATCAACGAGGAGATACCAATTAATCGGCTTTAAAATATAGAGCCTACCCCCATCTTTCCTATGATACGAGTGACGAATAGTCGGGAGAACTTTCCCAACTAAGCGTCTTAAGCTCCGAGAGAATCTTTCGTCTCCTCAATCGTTAGTAGTGTGTGAAATGCTCTAAAGTTACGGGAGGGAATATTTACGAACATACAAGAAACAGAGTGAATTGAATTTGAATTGAATAATGGCCCTGATAATGCTTAAAAAATGTTTCTACGTTAACAATCAAATGTTTCTACGTTAACTATCAAAGGGAAGATTCATGAATAGGAATAACTTTTTTTATATTGTACCTGTGAATTCATGAAGTGGTATTTTTTTAAGTTTGTTTTATGGTCAAACAATAAAATAAAGGATTAGCCGAATTATCAATTAAAAATGTAAAATTATGAGCTGCTTTCGTTTAAGAAATAAAAATTTTGTAATTTGTATCTTTCAATTTATTCCATCGGCACCGATAAGTTTTCGGTACAGTATTGTCAAAACCGAAACACCTTTAATAATGAGACACACACACACACATTATTTATTTATATATATATATATATATATATATATATATCAGGGGCGTATGTATATTCAGGGTGCGCTTGGTGTGCAGAAAGAGAACCGGATTGGCATAAATCATTCATTTTTAACGAATCACTATTGTTTCTGATTAACTTTCCAATTCTTAACGCATTTCTACACTAGTTTTTCTCTATCTCGCGCATATATATATATATATAATGTTTCAGACCAACAAAGACCCTAGGATCCACTCATGGCTGGTGTACCTAACTGTGTTCGTGTATTGTGTATGTCCTCCGTGGTGGCGGAGGGGACCTACAATTTTACGTGGGTTCCGAACCACAAGAACATAAGAAATTTATGTAAAAACTGCCGGTAAATTGGCAACGACCAATTTTTACGAAACTAAATAATTATCAATTTAAAACTAATTAATTATCGATTTAAAATTAAAGATAGAATCTCTGATCCAGAGGATCAAGTCATAATAGACTACTATCCACAAATATGTTACACTCTATATCTATTTATAAAGGACATGCAAATATATCGGATCCAAAGAATCCAGTCAATTTCATTACGGTATCCATCAAGTCACGGTCCATATCGATAGCGGACCAAGTCAAAATTTACAATCATATACATTACAATATATACACTTACGAGAAAAAGAGTAGGTGTGGCTGTAAAGACTGTACAGTAATGTAGAAATGTGTGCGCACCATTTTGGGTCTCCCATTTAAAGGTGTTTGTGGGCAAGTGAAGATCATGAGTTTTTCAATACCTCACAGTACTATGGGGTGCACCGCTCGGCAGAGGAATCTCTCTAAATGGGGTGTGTAAGGACAGAGAGTATCCCCTAACCCAAGACGCTGCCTCCCTATATCCCACAACACTTGTGTTGAGCTGTGGGATCTATCCCCAGAAAGCCTTAATTTTACTACCTTAAACTATACCCTTTCTATCAACATATGCGTCTAATCGATTTTTAAACATGTTTATAGACGTGCTACTAATTACTTCTACCGGCAAACTATTCCAGCTATTTACTATTCTATGCGTAAAAAAGTTTTTCGCAACTGCTGTCTCGAACCTTCTACTTGTCAACTTACACCCGTTATTTCTAGTCCTATTATATTGAGATATTTCGAAAAAGCTATCTCTATCTACGTTATCGAACCCATTCATAATTTTGAAAACCTGGATTAGATCACCCCTTAACCTCCTGGTCTCGAGTGTTGTCAATTTTAACTCCTTAAGCCTATCCTCGTACGACTTTGACCTAAGCGACGGAATCATCTTAGTTGCTCGTCTTTGAACTCTTTCGATTTTGTCTATATCTTTGCGCATATACGGATTCCAAAATTGGACCGCGTACTCCAAATGGGGTCCAGAATTAACTATTTCAATGAAATCGGACAGATTTTTTAAAAACACACTTTTATTTATGTTTATCATGTTTAATGTGTGTTAAAAATGTATAAATTTCTAAATTTTTTTGTAACAGGTACCGTCTACCTTGATATGCTTCAGCATTTTCTCGAACCACAGCTTCTTGATGATGGCATTCTTGATAATGTTGTTTCAACAAGATGGAGCACCATGTCATTATGCTCTAATTGTTCGAGAATACCTCACAGACGCCTTCCGAATCGGTGGATTGGACGTGGAGGACCTCGACCTTGGCCTCCGCGTTCTCCGGATTTGACACCCTGGATTTCTTTGCATGGGGTTTCATAAAAACAAAGGTTTATCGCCAAAAGATCAATAGTTTAGCTGAACTTAAAGAACGCATCCAGTTGGCAGTGCGGGAGATAACACCTGAAATGCTTCAAAATGTGTTTCGCAGCGCTAAGGATAGATTTGAAATTTGCAGAGATACAGACGGTGCACATGTTGAAACTTCTCAATAAAGTTTTGACTTATGATTTATAAATCTATTTGTTTTTGTATCATAATTTAGTAATAAACACAAAATTATGTCAGTTTTTATTAAATTTGTCCGATTTCATTGAAATAGATAGTTAATTCTTGGACACCCTGTATATATATATATATATATATATCGGCTATTGATTGGTGGCGCGGAAAACGCAGTTTAATAATAAACAGGAACACCAGAGAAAATACAAACATCCTTCAAGGTTTAATAGTACCAACGTTTCGGAATGCACTAATTCCATCTTCAGGGCTAAAACAATAAAATTCCAAATCACATACAAAATACAAATTGCTTAATAACAATTTAAAATAAACTTAAAAAATTATAAAAAGTAGCTAAGAAAATGTAAAACATTAAAACTAAAAGGTAAATAAATGTGAAGTTAAAAAGTTAAATTATAAAAAAGTAAAAGCATTAAAACAAATGTAAATAAAATAAACTAGTACCTTAACCAAAACATAGCAGATCTATCGATGATTCGTCAGAATTTAGGTCTGGTTTTAGTTTATAAATAAACAAAGACTCCATAATTTTAAGCTTAAGGTCAGAGCTTCCGGCAGCAAGTACGGTGAAATTAGACTGTGAAATTGGGTGGTTATTGTTGTGCGAGTGATTACGTATGAGAGAATTAGGTGGTTTGCCAAGGGGTAAATTTGTACGGACCGATTTACCGAGATGTTCGTAAATACGAGATTTTAAATGTCTTTTAGTTTTACCTATATATGACCCCATACAGTGGTCACACTTGTATTGATAAACTATAGATGACTTAAGAAGTGTAGGAATAACATCCTTGTATTTAAATAAATGGTAAATCGATTTAGACGGGGTGAATATAATTTTTATACACAGTTGTGGGTAGAATTCCTTGAGCAATTTTAAAAGTTTGTTTCTAATGTTAAAATGAGGTTCCCATATAGGGCAAAGTGAAATACAGGATATCTTTGGGGACTGTAATTAAGTCTCTAGTTGTAGGGCTTATAGTCTATTTAAGGTTCTGCCTATTGTAGTCTCCACAGTCTAGAAGGGAAATTATTCTTGGCAAGGAGTTTTCGGATGAAATCTAGTTCATCGTGTAGTTTGAAGTAATCTGAACAGATTGAAAGCTCTATTGGTCAGAGTCGAGATTAAATTTCGTTTGAAACCTAAAGGGATAAAGGAAGAAAAGTTCGTAGTAAGATTGGTGAATGTCGGCTTTCGGTAAACGGAAGTTTCAAAAGAGGAATTAGTTTTTATTATCTTAATGTCCAAAAAGGACAGAGAGCTATTAGATTCAACTTCTGAAGTAAATTGAATGTTAGGGTGCTTAGAATTAAGGTAATTACGAAACAAAGGGATATGGTCTGGTGATTTAAACAGGAGAAAAGTGTCATCAATATACCTTCTATAAAAAACCGGTTTAAAGTTGGAAGGACACTCATTCAACCATTTGACTTCATGATGACACAGAAACGCGTTAGCTAAGGTGGGACCAAGAGGCAGACCCATTTGAACACCTTCAGTCTGTTTAAAATATTCACCGTTGAATATAAATAAAAGGTCTTCCACGGAAAATTTTAGTAGTTCTTTCATTTGGCCTCTATTAAAACCCTGCACAGTATCAGTATTATTAAAAAGATTGTCAATACATATATCAATAGTTTCTGCAACAGGCACATTGGTAAATAAAGATTTTACATCGAAGCTAGCCATTGTGTAAGAATTATTATTTAATGAGGTAATTTCTCTAACGAAAGAAAAAGAATCCCGTGCTGTATACAAATTATAAGTTATAGGTGATAGTATAGGAACCAAGAATTTTGAAAGGTTATAACTAAAAGTTCCTAGAGCCGATAAAATTGGCCTAAGCGGACAATTAGGTTTGTGTATTTTAGGGAGTCCATACATAATGCCTGGGCTGGATCCAGAAACAAATAATTTAGCAAAAACCGTGTCTGAGATTATATTATTAGATTTAAGTTTCTAAGATACCTATTAATTTTATCTTCCTGTTTTAAAATTAAAGCAAAAATGTCACCAGTTACTTTAGTAAATCTAGTGCATCATTTAAAATATCTAACATTTTATCAACATAAACATTCCTGTCCAAAAGAACAACGCCATTGCCTTTGTCTGGTCTTGTAACCACCAATGACTTGTCCAAAGACAGATTTCTTAGACTTTGAAACTCTTCCACCTCCATATTAGATCTATTGCCAAAGGGTTAAAAGCATAAAATGAAGTAAAAGCTAAATTACGTAAATTATTAGATAAAAAGTTAAAACCTTTACTATGTGGGTCAAAGAATGAATGTTTAAAAAGGTCCTTAAAAAATAACTCAAAGTTGAGGAAATAATTGTAAAAATTAAGTTTCTTTGGAGTAAGAGAGAATTTCAGGCCTTTACAAAGGGCAGATTTTTGAATATCACTGAGAACTTTGGAAGAATAATTAAAGATGAGATCATTAGCTGCTAGATTATTACTTTAAACATTCATTCTTTGACCCACATAGTAAAGGTTTTAACTTTTTATCTAATAATTTACGTAATTTAGCTTTTACTTCATTTTATGCTTTTAACCCTTTTGGCAATAGATCTAATATGGAGGTGGAAGAGTTTCAAAGTCTAAGAAATCTGTCTTTGGACAAGTCATTGGTGGTTACAAGACCAGACAAAGGCAATGGCGTTGTTCTTTTGGACAGGAATGTTTATGTTGATAAAATGTTAGATATTTTAAATGATGCAACTAGATTTACTAAAGTAACTGGTGACATTTTTGCTTTAATTTTAAAACAGGAAGATAAAATTAATAGGTATCTTAGAAAACTTAAATCTAATAATATAATCTCAGACACGGTTTTTGCTAAATTATTTGTTTCTGGATCCAGCCCAGGCATTATGTATGGACTCCCTAAAATACACAAACCTAATTGTCCGCTTAGGCCAATTTTATCGGCTCTAGGAACTTTTAGTTATAACCTTTCAAAATTCTTGGTTCCATACTATCACCTATAACTTATAATTTGTATACAGCACGGATTCTTTTTCTTTCGTTAGAGAAATTACCTCATTAAATAATAATTCTTACACAATGGCTAGCTTCGATGTAAAATCTTTATTTACCAATGTGCCTGTTGCAGAAACTATTGATATATGTATTGCAATCTTTTTAATAATACTGATACTGTGCAGGGTTTTAATAGAGGCCAAATGAAAGAACTACTAAAATTTTCCGTGGAAGACCTTTTATTTATATTCAACGGTGAATATTTTAAACAGACTGAAGGTGTTCAAATGGGTCTGCCTCTTGGTCCCACCTTAGCTAACGCGTTTCTGTGTCATCATGAAGTCAAATGGTTGAATGAGTGTCCTTCCAACTTTAAACCGGTTTTTTATAGAAGGTATATTGATGACACTTTTCTCCTGTTTAAATCACCAGACCATATCCCTTTGTTTCGTAATTACCTTAATTCTAAGCACCCTAACATTCAATTTACTTCAGAAGTTGAATCTAATAGCTCTCTGTCCTTTTTGGACATTAAGATAATAAAAACTAATTCCTCTTTTGAAACTTCCGTTTACCGAAAGCCGACATTCACCAATCTTACTACGAACTTTTCTTCCTTTATCCCTTTAGGTTTCAAACGAAATTTAATCTCGACTCTGACCAATAGAGCTTTCAATATCTGTTCAGATTACTTCAAACTACACGATGAACTAGATTTCATCCGAAAACTCCTTGCCAAGAATAATTTCCCTTCTAGACTGGTGGAGACTACAATAGGCAGAACCTTAAATAGACTAATAAGCCCTACAACTAGAGACTTAATTACAGTCCCAAAGATATCCTGTATTTCACTTTGCCCTATATGGGAACCTCAAGTTTTAACATTAGAAACAAACTTTTAAAATTGCTCAAGGAATTCTACCCACAACTGTGTATAAAAATTATATTCACCCCGTCTAAATCGATTTACCATTTATTTAAATACAAGGATGTTATTCCTACACTTCTTAAGTCATCTATAGTTTATCAATACAAGTGTGACCACTGTATGGGGTCATATATAGGTAAAACTAAAAGACATTTAAAATCTCGTATTTACGAACATCTCGGTAAATCGGTCCGTACAAATTTACCCCTTGGCAAACCACCTAATTCTCTCATACGTAATCACTCGCACAACAATAACCACCCAATTTCACAGTCTAATTTCACCGTACTTGCTGCCGGAAGCTCTGACCTTAAGCTTAAAATTATGGAGTCTTTGTTTATTTATAAACTAAAACCAGACCTAAATTCTGACGAATCATCGATAGATCTGCTATGTTTTGGTTAAGGTACTAGTTTATTTTATTTACATTTGTTTTAATGCTTTTACTTTTTTATAATTTTAACTTTTTAACTTCACATTTATTTACCTTTTAGTTTTAATGTTTTACATTTTCTTAGCTACTTTTTATAATTTTTTAAGTTTATTTTAAATTGTTATTAAGCAATTTGTATTTTGTATGTGATTTGGAATTTTATTGTTTTAGCCCTGAAGATGGAATTAGTGCATTCCGAAACGTTGGTACTATTAAACCTTGAAGGATGTTTGTATTTTCTCTGGTGTTCCTGTTTATTATTATATATATATATATATATATAATATATATATATATATATAATATATATATATATATATATATATATACTATATGATCAAAAGTATTCGGACACCCCGGAAAATCCGCATTTCTGCAAATATCATTCGCCGAAAGGTATGCTGGGAAAAAGCGTGGCGAAACTATAATGCCGAGGTGTTCTGTTAAGTTATCAGTAACTGTTGTGAAGCCATGCCGCGCGGACGTGACCTCCGAGTTCCAACGTGGACTCGTCATCGGATGTTATTTAAGTAACGTTTCTATACGAAACATTGCAGCCAAACAGGATATACCAAAGTCGACTGTAGCGGATGTTATCATGAGATGGAAGCACGACGGTGCAACTAACGCGAAAAAACGTTCCGGACGACCACGCAAACTGACGGAACGTGATAGAAGTAGTCTGGTACGACATGTCAAGAAGTCCCGCACGTCCTCTGCCGCTTCCATCGCTGAGGAGGTAGGAAGAGCATCCGGTACCTCCGTTAGTACTGTAACTATCCGCAGAGACATGCACAGACTCGGTTATTATGGTAGAGCAGCTGTACACAAGCCACTGATTACAAAAGTTAATGCCACGCGTCGTTTGGCCTGGTGTGTCTCCCGTCGTTCCTGGACCGTGGAGGACTGGAAAACTGTTATTTGGAGCGACGAGTCGCGGTATTCACTCTTCCAGTCTGATGGGCGTGTTTGGGTGTGGCGACAGCCCGGAGAACGGCTTCTTCCTGACTGTGTACGTCCAACGGTGAAGTTCGGTGGAGGGTCCATCATGGTATGGGGTTGTTTTTCCTGGCTAGGGCTCGGCCCGTTGGTTGTTATACCCACTACCATGAACGCTGACGTTTATCTCGACGTTCTGGACAATTCGGCCCTCCCTACACTGTGGCAATACTACGGAGATGGCCATTGTTTGTTTCAACAGGATCGAGCTCCCTGCCATACTGCAAGGCGTGTGCAGGACTGGTTTCGTGAAAATAAGGTGGATTTGTTAGACTGGCCTGCTCAGAGCCCCGATCTCAACCCAATCGAGCACATGTGGGACGAACTGGAGCGACGGATACGAAACCGCACACCACGCCTGGCTTCACTTGAATCTCTTGCATCAGCTCTGCAAGAGGAATGGTGAGCCATTCCTGCACAGACTTACCGAAAACTGGTGGAAAGTATGCCTCGACGTGTTGACGCTGTAATAAAAGCAAAGGGTGGACCTACTGGTTACTAAATGCCATAATAAAACAATTTTTCCCAAAACCATGCGGTGTCCGAATACTTTTGATCATATAGTGTGTATATATATATATAATATAATATATATATAATATATATATATATATATATATATATATATATATATTATTTCACGAAAGTAACACGTGAAAAATATTTATGATGAATAAAACCACAAAGGAAAGGAAACACAGAACGGTGCTCAAGCGCTTTCGTCTAATGACATCCTTAGGAACACTGAAGTACATAAAGAGTTACAGCCTATATAGGTTACAGAAAAAAAAATTATATATATATATACAGGGTGGGCCGTAAGTTTCCATACATAGGAAAAATAAACATTTTTTTATGGACAACCATTTTTATTTATATAATATGCTCTACATGGTTGCCATTGTTTTGAAAACACATTTCAATACGTGTTCCCCACTGTTGATGAACACGCATTAGCACAGTTGACGTTATGCTTGTAATGGCGTTGGTGATACGTTCCTTTAGATGATTTATGTCTCGTATCTTTTCCTGATACACCATGGCCTTCAAGTGCCCCAAAAGATAGAAATCAAGGGGGGTGAGATCTGGGGATCTGGGAGGCCACTCCACAGGACCACGCCGACCAATCCAAGCATTCGGAAACTGCTGATCCAAATACCGGCGCACGTGAAGACCATAATGAGGTGGAGCTCCATCTTGCTGGAAGTAAACTGGGAAGTTACCTTCCTCGTTTAGCAGGGATGGGAAAATCTCTTCTTGCAACATGTTAAGATACATTTCGGCATTAAGATTTCCACTGACAAAAATTGGTCCAATAATTCTGTCACCCCATATCCCGGCCCACACCATCACTTTACCGGCACCTTGCATCTTCGTCGGACTCAGCCAGTTAGGGTTAGCATTACTCCAATAACGTGTTTTGCCGATTAACCTCTCCATTGACGTAAAAATTTGCTTCATCAGTAAACAAGATCTTACGTCAAACGCATATTCTTAGGGTATCTGAAACATAAAAACAAACGTTTAATTTTTCCTATGTATGGAAACTTACGGCCCACCCTGTATATATATATATATATATATATATATATATATATATATTATATATATACACACACAATCAACGGAAAAATAAAAATAAAAATTAAAGGATTGTGGGAGGAGCATACAAATTTGTTAGGAAAAACTACCGATTTTTAGCACAAGATCAAATGAATTGTTTCCAATCAATGTTAAAAAAAAAATAAAATAAAAATAAATACAAATTTATACTGGAAATCTGCCCGGGTTTTAGCACTCTGCCCTTCTTGTTTAAGGTTCGATGTATATAAAAATAAATTGAAAAATAAAAGTTATTAGAGTAGCATACAAGTTCAAAGATTTAGCGTTCTACCCTTCTTATCTAAATCTGTTCTGAAGGAATTCAAAACAACAGGATCGAGTTGAAAAAGACCTTTGCTTATGTTGAAGTTATTTGTAAGTTGGATAATGGCACACTCAAGAATATTTCTATTAACAATGTTGCTAGAGTGAAATAAAACAAGCATTATTCCAATCAATACAGTGGGATAACTCTGACAAATGGACAAAAAGGGCACTGGACGACTGTCCTGTTCTAACGGAATATTGATGCTGTTTTATACGTGTGTGCAAATCCTTTCCCGTCTGACCTATGTAAAAGGAATCACATTGTTTACAACCAATTTTATAGATAATGCTTGAATTATTGGTAGGGCTATTTTTTACTATGATATTTTTCACAATATTGTTATATGAAAATACTACATTAATATCCAAAAGTTTAAGTACATTAGCAATGCCTAAAAAGCCCGGGAAAAATGGAAGTACTAAAATATTTTTTGACAAAGTACGTGTGTTATTATTCACACGATAGAAAGTTCGTTTTGCCTTGTTGAGACAAGATTCCATAAACGCAGATGGATAACACAGATCACTTCCAATACCGTTGATTTTTCTAATTCGGCATCGATGTATTCCGGACTGGCGATCCTAAGGGCGCGGAGAAACGTTGAAGGAAAAAATGGCCTTCTTAGTTGGGGTGTCATGTCCCGAGTAAAAGTGTACGTAGGACAAATTGTTTTTTTTTTTCCGATAGATACTAAACTTAAAACCTGGGCTTTCCCTATGTACACGCACATCCAAAAAAGGGGATTGAGTTGTCTTGTTCCACTTCTAAAGTAAACTTAATGGAGGGGACTTGATTATTTAACTGAAGGAGGAAGTTATCCAGGTCACGATTCATGGGCCAGATACACAAAATATCGTCGACGTACCGCAACCAAGGGATGCCAACCCGCAGGATTCTCGGAATGTAAGTAATTTCGAAAAACTCCATATAAATATTGGAGAGGAGGGGCGACAAGGGGTTGCCCATGGCCATCCCAAAAACTTGTTGATAATACTCGTTATTGAAAGTGAATTTACAGTCTTTGATGCAAAGCTTAAGTTCCAAAACAATGTGTGAAGGTAGTGGCATCATATATATATATATATATATAATATATATATATTATATATAATATATATATATATATATATATATGCCATAGATGATGATGGTGATGGTAGTAATACTATATATCCAAGGGAAGAAGTGCAAAGAAACTCGAA
The DNA here is from genome assembly GCA_023014485.1 of Bathynomus jamesi. Classification (NCBI taxonomy): domain Eukaryota; kingdom Metazoa; phylum Arthropoda; class Malacostraca; order Isopoda; family Cirolanidae; genus Bathynomus; species Bathynomus jamesi. Next base: position 593,694 of record JAJOZX010000072.1, read on the forward strand.
AAAATCGCAAACAGACCTACAGACAAAGCAATTCGCGAGCTGGTCAATAAATTTAAAAGAACACGAAGTGTTCATGATGAGGTAAGTGTTCATGATGAGGTAAGTGTTCATGATGAGGTAAGTGTTCATGATGAGGTAAGTGTTCATGATGAGGTAAGTGTTCATGATGAGGTAAGTGTTCATGATGAGGTAAGTGTTCATGATGAGGTAAGTGTTCATGATGAGGTAAGTGTTCATGATGAGGTAAGTGTTCATGATGAGGTAAGTGTTCATGATGAGGTAAGTGTTCATGATGAGGTAAGTGTTCATGATGAGGTAAGTGTTCATGATGAGGTAAGTGTTCATGATGAGGTAAGTGTTCATGATGAGGTAAGTGTTCATGATGAGGTAAGTGTTCATGATGAGGTAAGTGTTCATGATGAGGTAAGTGTTCATGATGAGGTAAGTGTTCATGATGAGGTAAGTTCTGGACGTCCAGGTACCTCTAAAGAAAATGTTGAATTGGTAAGAGATGCCTTTGAAACAAATCCTAGAATGTCAACTCGCGCAGCATCACGTAGACTAAGCATACCAAAAACGACTCTTCTAAGGACTTTAAAATCAACATTAAAAAAGAAAAGTTACCATATTCAAGTGCTACACGAGTTACACGAAAAGGATTATCCAAGATGAGCCGCCATATGCGCACAATTGATTGAAAAAATTCATACCAAAAACTTATTAACCACATTCTCTTCAGCGACGACGTGACATTCCACACGTGCGGAAAGGTTAATCGACATAATTGCCGTATCTTGGCTAGTAAAAAACCAACAGATCTACGAATGAGAGAGAAAGAGAGATATATTCTCAAAGATTTACAGACCTTTATTCTTCGCAGAAGCTACGGTAACAGGGCCAATTTATCTCGACATGCTTCAGCAGTTTCTTGAACCCCCGTTTCGTTCAGATGGCATTCTCGACACTGTTGTTTTTTAACAAGATGGAGCTCCATGTCACTATGCAAACATCGTTCGGATGTACCTTGAGCTTTTTCCAAATCGCTGGATTGGACGGGGTGGAAACAGTCCCTCGGCTGCACGATCTCCGGATTCAACACCATTAGACTTCTTTGCGTGGGACTTTATGAAGTCTGAGGTTCACCAAACAAAAGTTACAGACCTGCAGAATCTGCGAACCCGCATTGTCTCGGCAGTCGCTAAAATAATCCCAGAGATGCTTGAGAATGTGTTTTGCAATGCAGTGGACAGATTTGAGATTTGCAGAGACTGATGGTGCTCACATCGAATCTTAGACCTAAGCTTGATAAATAAATATACATCCATTTATGTTTTTACATTTTTATCCTAAAATACTATTAGTATGTCACCAAAATAGATAGGGACTTTTGGACCACCTTGTGTGTGTGTGTGTGTGTGTGTGTGTGTGTGTGTGTTTGTGTGTGTGTGTGTGTTAAAGTTTTAAAAAGGTATAAAGCCACAATAAGAAATTCATTTGTTAAAAGCAGAAACTTTCTGCCTATTCTAAGGTATTCATCAGGTGCGAGTGAAGAGGGATAGAAGGTTAATTTGAAAGGAAAACGGGAAAGGGAACACCAAAAGGTTGACAATGGGGATTAAGGAAGCGACAAATAGAAAAATGTATAATGCATACGGCTTGGAAAAATATGAAAAGGGATTAGAAACTGAATAATAATAATAATAATAATAATAATAATAATAATAAAAAATAATAATAATAATAATAATTAGACTGGAAGATGAGGCAATAAACACAAACACAACGAACAAAACAAGTACAAAATATTAATTACAAGAGTGTTAGATGTTGCTATGGAAGTTTGCTCAGGATTGGACGGCTGGATTTGAGTAGAAAATCTTTGAAAATATTGTCAACAAGGTAAAAGCCAGGTGACTGATTAAGTTATGGAGGTGTCTGATAAGAGAGGATTCAATTATTCTGAGGGAGAAGAGATTGGAAGATTCGTAGAACATCGAGGGGGAATTCCAGTCGATTAAATGTTTGCGAAGCGTATTGTTTTCATTTCCACGTCTAATTAAACACACTCGTTCAGCTATTTTGGTTCACTCGCACCTTAGTGTAGGCCGAAAGTTCGCGTTCTTATAATTATGTCTTTACTCCCTTAATTTATTCTCTCAACTGAGACTATTCGCTTAACGCATATATCGGTTGCTTTAAACTTTCCAAATGAAAAGTACCCATACAAAGGACGACAAAGGACGACAAAGGACGACAAACAACTGGTCATATTTATACCATTAGTATAACAAAATTTTATATAAGAATTGGAGATTAATTTTCTAATAATAAAGTTTTTCACTGTTTTAACAGAATACATATAATGTTGGTTCAAACAATCCCTGCAAACTCGAATCTTCCGAATTCTATACCTCTGGCTACGGCTTATATACCACTCTCAAACTAAATATATCTGCGCTGTTTACCTTTCTCCTAATTTTACTGACTATCCAAAATTCTTTGACTACCTCACTTCCAAAGTGGAATACATTCTTTCCCGCTCTCGTTTTGCTGAAATCTCCATTTTAGGAGATTTCAATGTTCACCACCACCTTTGGCTTTCCTCCTATTTCACTGACATCCCTGGTGAACTAGCTTAGAACTTTTCTATCCTAAATGACCTATAGCAGATTTTACATCACCCTACTCGTATCCCCGATCGCCTTGGAGATAGGCTCAACATTCTGGGTTTATTTCTTACCTCTCATCCTCCTTCTTACTCTGTGAAACTTCTCTCTCTCCGTTGGGCTCCTCCGATCACAATCTTACATCTGTTTCCTGTCCTATCGCTCCAATTCGGCCTTCGATCCTCCCAAAGAGGAGGCGCCTTTGGCACTTCTGCGCCACTAACTGGGAGGCCCTTAGGCAGTACTACCGTGATTTCCCATGGAATGATTACTGCTTCCGTGGCCGGGGCCCTTCTGGGTGTGCTGAGGTGATTCTCTCGGGCATGGAGGCGTACATCCCATATTCTATCCCTACTACTAATGCAAACAAACCTTGGTTTAACTTTGTTCTAATGCTATCCGCAACAGAGAGGAGGCTTTCAGAACGTACCGTCGCCATCCAACTCCAGACTCTCAACTTATATTTCTGCCCGGAATCGTGCAAAATCTGTTCTTCGACTGGCCAAAAATTCCTTTCTTCAACAACTTTACTTCCTCTTCTTTCCCTCCTCGTTGCCGTCTCTTCTCCTGACAAAGCTGGACTCTTCGCTCAAACTTTCGCTTACAATTCAACCCTGGACGATTCCGGTGCTGTTTCTCCAGCTCCTCCCACCTCTGGTTTTATTATGTCTCAAATTAGAATCTCTTCTAAAGATGTTCTTTCTGCCCTATCTGGGCTCAACTTTAGGAAGGAGTATGGCCCTGATGGTGTTCCCCCTGTTGTTCTTAAGAACTGTGCTTCTGTGCTAACACCCTGCAAAGCAAACTCTTTCGTCTTTGTCTCTCATCTGGTACTTCTCCTTCCTGCTGGAAGTTCGCTTTCATTCAACCTGTCCCAAAGAAAGTTGACCGCTCTCAACCTTCCAACTATCGTCCAATTGCTTTGATTTCGTGCCTTTCCAAAGTTTTTGAATCTGATTCTTAAATACCTTTCTTCTCACAATCTTCTTTCAGATCGTCAGTATAGATTCCGCAAGGGACGCTCTACTGGCGATCTTCTTGCATATCTCTGACTCTTGGTCATCCTCCTTTCAGGATTTCGGTGAAACTTTTGCTGTTGCGATAGACGTATCAAAAGCTTTTGATAGAGTCTGGCACAAATCTTTAATTTCCAAACTGCCCTCCTTTGGTTTCTATCCTTCCATCAGTGCCTTCATCTCTAATTTCCTTTCTGGCCGATCTATAGCTGCAGTTGTAGATGGCCACTGTTCTTCTCCTATAGCTATTAACAGTAGTGTTCCTCAGGGTTCTCTCCTGTCACCCACTCTTTTCCTTTTATTTATTGATGATCTTTTAATTCGCATTTCCTGTCCTATTCATTCCTATGCCGATGATTCCACTCTTCACTTCTCCACCCGTTTCCCAAAGCGTCCCTCTCAAAAGTTACGCCATGATTCGCGTGGGGCGGCCATGGAGAACCTGACCTCTGATCTTTCTGCTACCGCTGATTGGGTCAGAGAAAACCTTGTGGCTTTCAATGCCTCAAAAACTCAGTTTCTCCATCTGTCTACTCGTCACAATCTTCGACACGACTGTCCCCTTGCCTTCAACAACACACAACTCAATCCTTCCTCTTCTCAACATTCTTGGCGTTTCCTTTTCTCGTGATCTTTCCTGGAAAGATCACGTATACTCTCTTTCTAAAAGAGCCAAGAGGTTAGGTGTGCTGTACCGCCTCCGCGGTTTCTTCATTCCCACTCAGTTGCTGTCTCTGTACAGGGGTCTTGTTCGCCCCCCTGTATGGAGTATGCTTCTCATGTACGGGGTGGTTCAACCCACACAGCTGTACTTGACCGGGTAGAATCAAAGGCTTTTCGTCTCATCAATCTCTCTTCACCGCAATGTTGCCTCACTCTCTCTTTACTATCGCTATCATAACGGACATTGGTCTTCTGAACTCTCTAACTGCATGCCTCCTCCTTTAAGGAGAGCTCCTTTTCTGTCCACTACCTAATGCAAGGGTTAATCGGTATTTTCAGTCTTTCATCTACTCAACCGGTCAACTCAAGAACAATCTTCCCTCCTGTCTATGACCTCCCACCTTTCAAACGCAGTGTCTCTAGGCATCTCGAAAACCCCCGACCTTGATTTTGGCTTCTTCTTCTTCTAGCGGAGGGGCGCTTTTGCGGGCGTTTGCCCTTAGCCCCTCCTTCGTGCATTAAAAAATTCTCACCTTTATAATACTCAACTGAAAAGCGAACTCCAACTGTGAATTCGGACCCATACCCATAAATCGACGAGTCCCATCAACATCGACACTAAAATACTAACAACATAACTTATATGCTCACCTATAACGCAACCTAATACTTGTGTCAAGTCGATTAGATGTCGTAATCCTGGCAAATTCTACCGTCTTCCAAGACAGATGAGCGACCGAACGTACGTACGTACGTACGTGTGTGTGTGTGTGTGTGTGTGATGTTGTGGGGTAATTTTTGAGGTAACCCTTTTGGTTCCTTGGAACATTAAAAAATTTATATAAAAAATCTAGGAACATTTTTATTGTCGGAAAAAAGATATGTTGGTCCTGATTAAGTTAGGTTAGGATGGATTAGCGAGTACCTCACTATTTAATGACTTAATAGAAAACACCCTTCAACAAGCCCTTGTTAGGATTGCGAAATTGGGGATTTATTAATAATGTAAAATACATTAAAATTTTTAACAAATGAAAAACAAGTTAAGTATGATATAAAGTCAAATAGGCTTAAGGTAATTTCCAGAAAAGGCTACGTGAATGCGCGCATGAAACCATATAAACATGTTTCAACGCGTTCTTACTGGAACATATGACGTGGTTTGTACAACCAATGAGGTGTGGGAATATCAGTCACGCGATGCCCCGCCTCCCGTTTCATCCAATCCTATTTAGTTTTTAAATAGCATTTGATATAAGCACACAGGACAAAAAATTAGTCACCCCTAATAGCACCGATAGTAGGAAGTTCAAGGTCACACAGAGGGCGCTGATGTAGCATTGGTAAGTGACAAGTAGCGGTGACGTAGCACACAGGATCAGATCTGTTTCGTGAGGTGGTGAAGAACAAAGTGTGTTGGATATAGTCTGCAAAATGGGTCGTGAGGCAGACGTTACTCAGTGGCAAAAAGGAGCCATCGTGTTTGGCAGAGTCCACGGACACAAAATGTCTGAAGTAGCCCAATTTGTTGGTGTGTCAACGCGTACTGTCCAGCGAATTTACAGAGTGGTGTAGTTCGCAATCAATTGACAATCGACGGCGTAACTGTGGCCGGAAAACAATTCTCGACAATAGGGGCCGCCGCCATGTTTCTCGTCTAGTAACTGCAAATCGTTTTCAAACCAGAGAACAATTGCTCCAAGAAACCAATGAGGTTCTCCAGCGACCAATTTCCGAACGGACATTGCGACGAGAACTGCATGCGATGGACATCTGGAGCAGGGTACCACGGAAGAGGCCGCTGTTAACAGCAAGTCACAAATTGGCACGTTATAAATGGGCTCAGAGGCACAAAAACTGGACTGCGGCAGATTGGAAACGTGTAATTTGGTCCGATGAGTCCCGTTTTTGTTTGTTCTCCAATGATGGGAGGCGACGAGTACATCGCAGGTCCAATGAAGCCTTTAATCCTGAATGCGTCGAAGGTGTTGTTCAGGCTGGAAACAGAAAGTGAAGCGCAGGAATAGACACCCACGGACTCTGGCGGAACTTCGGGACCGGCTGATGAACGAGTGGCAGCAAATCGATGTTCAGTACATGCACAACCTCGTAGAGTCTCTGCCTCGCCGGATTCGTGCGGTTATCAAGGCCAGAGGCGCCGTCACACGTTATTAGGTACATTCTGAGAGGGGTGACTAATTTTTTGTCCGGTGTGCTTATATACAATTAAATAATTTAATCTTATCAAATAAGTCAACTAAGGGATCACCTGAAGATCAGGGCCCCCAGCCTTCTTTAGTTAGCCTTATAAGGCTAACTAACGAAAACATCACGACTTAACCTAACCAATCGTCAAGGGCGTACAGTTGACTTAACGATTGGTTAGGTTAAGTCGTGATATTTTCGTTAGTTAGCCTTATAAGGTTAACTAACGAAGGCTGTAGGCCCTGATCTTCAGGTGAATCCCAACTAAATTAAATATATTAAACAGCAATTTGTGAAACTCATAATATAATGTACTTAAAATTATGTGTTAGTTCCAGGATCAGACGAAAAAGGGCCAAATTATTTTCCGAATGCGAGATGAAAATCCGAGACGAGAAGGGGGGGGGGGGGAGCGCAGAGAGAATGATTCAGATTGGAGGGCAGTTTGTCACGGATAAAGATCGTACACCGTCCATCAAAAGTTCGCCTTTTCGCTCCCTTATAATTTTTTTAAATTTTAATTTCTACTCGTGCCCGTGGGAAATGGGGCCCACTCTTAAGACGAACTTGAGATAGTTTTATAACAACGGTTAAATTTATAAATTAGGACGATAAACAATGTTAGTTTACTTTGGTAAAGTTAAAGTTTGAGCGTAAAACAACATGAAGAAAACTAAATAACTAAGCTACAATTCCAGATTTAGTGATACGGTACCATCCTTATTGTCGTCAGCATCGAGCCACGAACGGTGTAATGATACGGAACAGCAAGAAACACACTGAACCAGTCATCCCGGAGAGAAAGCCGAATTCAACACCCTCAATTGCGTCCGAAACGCTTATCGCGTCCTTCTCTGCTCGATGACACTAACCTTAGGTTAGGTCAATTAATAATTTTAGATACTGTATATGGATTTTAATTAAAAAGTCAGTCCCTCGTTTACGCAAAATGTTGCACAGTGGTGTGTGTGTGTGTGTGTGTGTGTGTGTGTGTGTGTGTTGTGTGAGATAATTATAGATGTGATGGGGTTATTTCTTTGTGAAATAACATTAAAAAAAATTATACAGTATAAAAAAATATCTGGAAACATTTGTCGATAAAATGATACGTTAGTCTTGATTAGATTAGGTCTGTTTAAACAAGTTTAACTTAGTAGGTTAGCTAGTATTTTCACTATTCAGGGACCTAACCAAAAAAAAAAAACCCTTTGATTTCACATGTGGGTCTGGGCCAATTATTTCGCTTTTCTCGGTTCGATGACACTTGGGCTAGGTTAGGTTAGTTTTTGAAATATATGGAATTAAAAATGTTGGTAACTAGTTTAAGCGGAGATACTCGCGTGTGTGTCACAAAATCTATATAATAATACTTCCATTAAATGTAAAAAATAAGACTATAAAATTCCTACACTTTTTTTTTGTAGTAGAGAGTAGAGAGTTCAAAAGTTCAGTATGAGAAAAAGTACGCAAATGCAATACATCTTTTACGAAATTAACCCCTTCATGCCCATAGTCGTAAATTTTACCGTACAATTTTACGAGAATTTAGTTCTTATGGAGAATAATGCAAGGTATAAAATTGGTTTTAATTTTAAATATAACTCGGGCATGAAAGGGTAAAATTAATGAACTAGAACAGTGAACCACACTTTACTCGTGAAAATTTTATATTTACGAGGATGACCGAAAATCTTAATTCTGACTGGATAATCGCGCACCTGTTGTAATTTATATAATTAAGATAAGACTTAAATTAGGAACTTTTTATTGCCGACTTCTGTAGGAAATACAAATGCATACCTTACTATCTCATTATGAATTATCCGCATATCACAGGCTGATTAAAGAATAAGTATTTAACTGTTTATTCACTGCATGAAGGATTAACTTTCTGTACAAAATTTATAATATGAAAGTAGTTACATTAATTAAAGTCACCGTTAACATTACAATCACAGTTACTTTTAAAGCATATATTACGAGTGCCCACACACGCACACACTCGTGTTTACTTAACGACTGTAAAGTGCTAAACTGATGATCACTTTCTTTACGCTTTCCTATATCCTGTAAAATATAGGTATGAGACGGTTTATTAAACTGTATATATATATACAGTTGCGCTCAACATTATTCAAATCCATTTCACACTAAACTCATAAACCGCACTAATTTGCGCGCGTCAAACCGGGATTTTACTCCCGGAGCCTATATTCAATTTGTAATCAACAAAAAACTAATGAAATACATTAAAATAAACATTAGCATAAACATCTACAATAAACTAGATACATCTTCGGTAACCCGAGTACGGATTAGAACTGCACACGATTTAATGTAGGGTTTTTATCTAATCGAGGCTGCTGCTACTGTTTATGTACTTTACTAAAATATATAGTCACAAATATCGTAACGAATGTAAAACAATGAAACGGACATGGGTTTTTCCATACATTTAATCTTAATAATAATACAGACAAATGAAGACAATGGGAAGTTACTATCATATGTAGCATCCGATATATCACGACAAACGAACGAACGAAACAAACAAACAAAAACGCTTTCGTTTAGATAAAGAATATAAGTTAGGTGAAGTTTTAAAATATCTTGCAATATTTTTCTGTACAATTTACATATCTGATGTGGCATTAATATATTCACAGTATTTTAATCCGAATATGCCGTTGGAAACGTGGGAGCTTTTAACCAGAGCTGGGCACTTGCGGCATATTGCGGTACTGCGGCACTACCAAACTGGTACCAAACCGGTACGCGGAAATTTGAATGCGGTAGCGGTACTGCGGTACTTTCAGCGATCCTTTGCGGTACTGCGTTATGGGGCCCGGGGTGGTAGTGCGGTGGTACCGCAAGTACCGCAGTACCGCAAAATATGCCGCAAATGCCCAGCTCTGCTTTTAACGATGCCCTCGAAAGAAAGGACGAAGAGATTGCCGAACTTAAATGAAAGGATATCAAATTAAAGCAAGAAGTGGATCTTATGAACAGAAACAAAACGATTAGCACTCGAAGGTGGAACATCATCTCCGGGATGAAGGCACTAATAAGATGGCTATTAGTGGTTCCTCTCTCCGTGCGGAAGCCCAGAAGACTGCAAATGGATAGCGATTGGAACTCTCCAAACCCACCTCAACTATTCCGTCAGCTAAGATATGAATATTGAAGCATCCAGATTAAGGAGGCCAAACCAAATTTCAAGAAAACCGATTAAGTTCAGTATAAAGAGTGCCGACGTAAACAAGGAAATTGAATGACTACCTCACAAAATTTAAGCGAGATCCGTTCAGAAGAGTTCTAAAATTTAAAAAACAAGAACCCAATTTTCCAAATTAATTCCACTCGTGTTACGTGTGCTATTTATCTGAAAAAAATTTGCACCGGTCAAAGACGACAGAATAATAATGAAACGGGTCTAAATAACTATTTCTGCGAAGTACAGGGTCAGCCCCTTATCTCACTCGGATAATTCTTCCCACAGAATCCCATGTTTATTTTTGTTTATTTCATGCAAATCTCCATAATCATACAAGACAACACACGAACAACCCATTACAAATATATTTTTTTTTTAACAGTACCCATAGTACTGTGAGGTATTGAAAAACTCATGATCGTCACTTGCCCTACAAACACCTTTAAATGGGAGACCCAAAATGGGTGCACACACATTTCTACATTACTGTACAGTCTTTACAGCCACACCTACACTTTTCCTCCTAAGTATATATATATTGTAATGTATATGGTTGTAAATTGTGACTTGGCCCGCAAGTGATATGGACCGTGACTTATTTTTGGTTGGCAAGGTACTGGTATTGATGGATACCGTAATGAAATTGACTGGGTTCTTTGGATCTGATATATTTGCATGACGGTTATAAATAGATATAGTGTGTAACATTTGTGGCAACGACTGTTACCCACAACGTTGGGTAAACCCGGACCAAAACATTCCTAGTTCAATGAAGATCTATATGCAAAACCTTCGTCACAGCTGACATACCGTTGCTCCCCGTTGGCTAAGCTGAAGAACGACGAACTCGTCAAATTCCTGGAGAAATATACGAATCGGAGAGTGCCGGGTGAATTGACGATAAGAAAAAATTATGTTCCAGACCTCTACAAAGCGACTTTAAATAAACTGAGAGAGAAGGCGGGGAATATTTCTATCCGGGTATCATTGGACGAAGCAACAGACACGGGGGGGCAAAGATCCGTTATGAATTTTGCGTTTAGCATTTTCGGGTGGAAGAGGAAAGGGACAAATCGTACTTACTGACAACGAAGGTCGTGGATAAGATGTATCATTCAACAGTCGCCGCATTTTTCAACGATTCCTTAAGTCTTTTATGGCCGTCAGGCATTTTCTATTTCGTGTACTCGTGCGTACAGAGGCAGCCTCGTATATGTACAAATCTACGGAAGGATTGTACATTGCCGTTCTTTATGTTATACATTGTATCGTTTTCGTACGTGCATAATGCAGGAATAAGAAGATTGCATTGTTTCCGTTTTAGTTTTTCAAAACATTGTATTGTTTTTAAACTTTTCTTAATAAATATTATATCTATTTAATCTTTATATAATAGGTTGCCTCATACCCTCTCCAAAATCCTAACTTTTACCTCGAAAAAAATGACAACTCGAAAGATCATATCTAAATGTATATTTTCATGCATATAAATAACCATTTTTAAATGCATAATTATCCTAAACCTATTTATTACCAACTACTCGGATAACTACAAGTACTAACTGTTATTCTCAGTAGTGCAATTACTACTATCATCATCATTGTAATCAGTATTGTTATAATTATTATATTATTATTTGTGACAGTAGTAGTGGCAGTATGGCTATACATTTATTATTATTTTTGTTACTAATGTAGGTAATACCTACTTCGTGACCACTAATCAAATTACCTCTTACACTCGTACTAGTTAACACTAAGAACTGTTAGTTCTAACTTCTATGGTGTATGAGTATTAGCATTACGATGATTATTAATACTAGTAATACAACCTAATTTTAGGTAACTAACTATAATTATGTACTGAACTAATACATGTTGTTAGTAGTAATTATGGATCTTTTCCGTTTGACTGCCGCCATTGAAACATAAGAGGTGAGTGCCCCCAGCCTTCTTTACTTAGCCTTATAAGGCTAACTAACGAAAATATCACGACCTAACCTAACCAATCGTTAGGTCAACTGTACGACCTTGACGATTGGTTAGGTTAGGTCGTGATATTTTTGTTAGTTAGCCTTATAAAGCTAACTAAAGAAGGCTGGAGGCCCTGATCTTCAGGTGATCCCCTTATTTTTCTGAGTACACGATTAAAACTTAAAAATTAAGCATGGATCTTGAAAGTAATTAAAATTGTTTATAAGAAACAAAATTTGAAGGGGAAATTAAGAAAAGCTTTTTTATAAAGTAACTTATTTTGTATCATCAAGACATTTCAGTTAAAATACAAAAAGTTTAATTATGTTTCAATGGCGGCAGTCAAACGGAAAAGATCCGTAATTATTACTAGTATTGCGACCGTACTATTATTATTACATAACTCAGGCAACTTTACCTATCAATTTCTGCTGTCATATTTAATTAGTCTTTTTTATTTTTATCTTTCATTATGTCCAGTCTTTTTTACTCAGCTGTGGAACCATTGCTGTATCCTGTATCATACGTTTATTGCCCTAATAATGATTTTAAAAAAAGGGGAGGGGGATCCCCAAAACGGCCCACCCATATGTTTCTTATTCAATCTCTTTCAGGAGCCCCCATTAATCATTAATTTTAAGATGCATCATTGATACTATATTTATCATACCCGATTAACAGTCAAAGATTACAAAAACTGTCATCGATCAATTAACGCGTTTTCCATCTGGCATTCTTTTTAAATTCATAGTTTTAATACTGTTTCATAAAGGATTGAGGCCCATAAATGTGACCTCTCGGTTCTCGGTCTTTACCGACGTTCCCTTATTTAAAAATGTGGTAATGCTTTTGGAGATTTCCACAGATCACTAAATTCTTCCAGTTACCAGCATGCGGATGATACTTCAATCATAACCACACAAAGACTCGCTACCACTCCAAACGACCACTAACAATGAACTCGAAAATGTTAATATCTGGCTTAATACCAATAAACTATCCTTAACCGTTTCATTGCTCCTAATATCCATGAACCCCTTCCCGCAGTGCGCATTATTTCAGGAAAAACAAAATCTTTCAAAATACATAGATCCCCGATCGGGGACTGGAGCAACGATCTATGCCGATCCTCGATCGAGGATGGAAGCAATGAAAGGGTTAAGTATTACAAAAAAGCAGCTTATAAAGTAATCACATCACAAACAAAAAAAAAAGAAATCGTTGCCCCCGCCTTTAAATCTACGCACAAATTCAATCCGTGTTCAGCGAATGCGATCAGCCAAACTTCTGGGAATTATCGACTCAAATCTGTCAATCAAAGAGCACGCAAGATCAATGCAACAAATTAGCCGAAGTCTCATTCATAATTACGAAAGCAGGTGCGACACTCCCAAAACAAGTTCTTCGATCCATATACTTCACCAATAATCACCATGATGTACACACACCTACGATACTGCCTTAGTGTTTAAGGAAGCACACGTCAATATTCTCTACAGCCATTGGTAGTAATGCAACAAAGATTAGTTAGAAAAATTTATAAATCGAACGAGCATAATAAAAGTAGAGATTAAATGTTCCACGAGTTCAAAATACTTAAACTAAAAGAAATCTACAAACTAAACATTGCCTCATATATGTATCAAATTGCCTATAATACTACTACACAAATCATCCAAAACAAAATATTAGCTTCCTAAACACACCCCTTTAACACAAGATAATCAAACACGTACATCAGAAAACGGAATTATACCCTAGATCAGGGCTTCCCAACCTTGGGGTCGGGAAGATCATATTTTGGAGTCGCGAACCGATCTGATTTTTATTTTCAATTCTCTTCCTACGGCCGTCCGACAAGACATTTAGCAATCATGATTGTTGTTGCATATAACAGCTGAAATCCGGGCCCTTCCTGCGCATAATAAACACTATGCCTATGAAATATATACTCGTGGGGTATATATATATATATATATATATATATATATATATATATATATATATATATATATATATATATATATATATATATATATATATATATATATATATATATATATATATTATCTATCAGAGCTGTGCGGGTCTATTACTTTCGGGTCGGGTCCGGGTCTGAGTCATTTTTCTAATTTACTTTCGGGTCCGGGTCATTTTTCTAATTTACTTTCGGGCCTTGGTCCGGGTCCGGGTCCGGGTCGGACCGGAAAGTTCACTTTCAGGTCCTGTCGGGTCTTTCAGTATATGACCCGGGTCTGGGTCGGGTCCATTATTAAAAATGTAATAATTATAATCTGGTATAGGATAAGTAATAAGACTGCTACCGTAGCTACATTAACATGTTTTCTGAAACAGTAAAACATTATATGGCTATACGGTAGTAGCCTAACCATATATATTAATTAATCCGATTTTGGAAATGTTTGAAAGTTGGTGTATTAATTGTATTAATATTTAATAGTACCTAGGTATAGTTATACATGCATTGCTAAGGGGCAAAGTACGATGTATGATTGCTCTCTTCAGCCCCCTTATTCTAATAGCACTTGATCATATCGGACCCGTTGTCTGTTGCAGTGGATACAACTTGTGCAGATCCCAAGTCGTACTCGGTTAACACAGACTGAATAGTTTGTTTCAAAACATCTATGAAATTAATTATTTATTACTGATTTAGATTTAAAGTAACATTCTTTTACATATACTGTAATATTGTACGATATATATATATATATATATATTATATATATATGTGTGTGTGTGTGTGTGTGTGTGTGTGTGTGTGTGTGTGTGTGTGTGTGTGTGTGTGTGTGTAATGTAAAATATTATTGGTGTGAAATGTAATAATTTTTACCTGTATGCGACAGTGAAGTTCCTTGACAGCCAATGTTTTCACTTCAATTTTGTTTTCAAAGTCATATTGGGCTTGAATACCTAAAAATCCTCTATCTAAGCGGCTGCAACAATCTACTTTTAAATGAAACATTTTTTTTAAGGAGTATTTTCAACTTATTTTTTCAGCTATTGCTCTATCGAGAGTCAAAGTAGCAAGGTTTTTTTCTGTTCATGTTTATATTCATTGCAGATAGAAACGGTTCAACCAAAATTTTAAATCCAATATCTTCTACAATGCTAAAAGGCCACCCGTCTATTGTCACCCACGAAATAAGGCCATTTTCTAATATAAAGTTTTCTTATGAAGTTGCGGGTGAACTCCAACTTTAATTTGTTTAAAAAAGTTTTTAACACTAGTCTGGCCTACATTCATTCCCTTGGTTTGTATTTGAGTTTTCGAAGTATTGCTAGTGCTAGGTAGGCTTTTATCATGATCCTCAACTTTACGATATATGTCTGGATGACACGATTTTAGGTGTCGCTCTAGGTTTGTCACATGATTGCCACTATACACTTTTTCCACACTTTTCAATTTGGCATGTAGATATGAAAATAAAAACCCACTCTAATAGAGTATTTCCACGACAGTTTCGACGCCCGCTGGCATCCTCCTCCGAGGAGGATGCCAGTGGGCGTCGAAACTGTCGTGGAAATAAACTGTCTATTAGAGTGGGTTTTTATTTTCATATTTTGACCTTCACGTAGAAAAAATAAGTTTTTTGCATTTGGCATGTAGATGTTTTATCAATATTACTATATTTAAAATATTCATTTGTAAGGCTAATTTTTGCTACTACTCCCCACCGAAAAAAGACCTTGTAAAGGCATTTCAAATATACACTGCGTGCCAAGAAATTATGCAACAGTTTTTTTTAGTTAACTTTCTAATGAATGATGCTAGTGAATTGTAATTTTTACCAATGATTTGTATGAATTATATACATAATCTGTGACATTTTCAATTCAATTGACCAAACCGTTGTTGAATTACGAATTGAAATTAATAACACTGCCCAACACCAATTTTGCTGATTTAATTCTAACACCTGTTTTTAGGTAACTTTGGTGTGCTGATTTCAAAAATCACCTTAGTTTTTGCCTATCACGTCAGGTTTTCGAGCAATCAAATACGGATATTTTGGAGATATCGCATTTTGGCAGGGTTCTGCCCAATTTTTTTTCTTTTCAAAAAAATAAGTTTTTACATACTCAGAATCAGCATGGAAAGGTAAACAATTGTGCAGGGAGTGAACTTTAATATACAATGGTAATATTGACACAAAGTGATTAAAAGTGTTTAAATAAGCAAAAAATGAATCCATGATCATGACGTCACGCTCACACCTGGGGAAATCACAGATACCCAAGATTTTAATATGTTGTACATGACCTTTAGATTTAATGCACAAATTTGCGTATTCCACAGATAAAATTTTAACAGCAAAACAGCTGTTAACGGGTCTCAAAAATCATCAATTTTGATAAGCGCCCTTCATGGATCACCCAAAATAGGCATATTGCATTGCACGAAAACCTGATGTGATGGACAAAATCTAAGGTGATTTTTGAAATCAGCACATCAATATTATCCAGAAACAGGTCTTAGAATTAAATCAGCAGCAAAAAAAATTTTTTTTTTTGGGGCAGTGTAATTCAGGTGTGTCAAGCAATTATGCAGGCGATATTTGTGATAATACAAAAGTTCATTGGGCTATTCATGTTGATTTTTTTTTTTTTTTTGTATTTCAAAGTGATGTTCTTATAAACCATGGGGAAGAAAAAGGATTTAACTCAAAATGAGAAAAAGATCATTGTGAAAAAATTGAGTGAAGGGCTAACAACTTTGGAGATCTCGAAACAGATTGGTAGAGACCACAGAACTGTCAAAAACGTTGTTGGAAACATTAACAAAGGAAGAAGACCATCTAAGAACAAAGGTTTTAGAAATGTAACATCGAGAGATTTGAGAAAAATTAAGCTGGTGGTCAGTAAATACCCTTTGCTTGATAGCAAAGCAATTTTTGAGAAAGCTGGAATTGTAAACTTACCATGAAATACACACTGTCGTATTCTCAATGAAGTTGCAAAGAACACGAAAGCTAAATCCCGACCTCCTCTTACTAACCAGCACAAATCAAAGGACTAGATTGGGATAAAAATTACCTAAAAAAAAGATTTCTTCTCTCATGTTATCTTTACAGATGAATATCGTGCAACTTTGGATGGGCCACATATGGGTGGTCAAGGGGATGGATTCTCTTTGATAGAAGTGGACTAACGAGACTCAGAAGACAGCAAGGAGGAGGAGGAATAATGTTCTGGGCAGGCATTGTTGGAAGTACGTTGAACGGTGGAAACTATACAAATTTCTTAAATGAAAATTTCTTTAGTTGGTATAAGGATCAGCCACGAAGTTTCAAGCAGAAATGTATATTCATGCATGACAATGCACCTTCTCACGCCTCTAGATTTACAGCTGGACATTTAGTCTCAAAAGGATTCAAAGGAAATGAATTAATGCAGTGGCCTCCAGCTTCTCCTAACCTAAATTCAATAGAAAACTTGTGGTCTATTGTCAAACGGAGGATATATCTTGGGGGAAAGCAGTTTACAAGTAAGCAGGAGCTATGGGGAGCAATCAAAAGTCTATGCCAGAGCTTAAATTCAACAGAAATACCTAATCTCACCAAATCTATGGATGAAAGAGTCATTAAAGTTATTCAAAAGAAAGAGGATATACTGTATATGCACGTGAGCACTTAATATAAATGTTAAACTGCTGATTGATTGGTTTAAAATACATAATGGTTTTGGTTTCTTGCAGAATTTTGTTTCATTCTCCTTTGAATTGACAATTTATCATGTTATACAAATGTTGCATAACTGCTTGACACACCTGAATTATTAATTTCATCTCTTAATTCAACAACGGTTTGGTCAATTGAATTGAAAATGTCACAGATTATGTATATAATTCATACAAATCATTGGTAAAAATTATAATTCACTGGCATCATTCATTAGAAAGTTATCTTAAAAAAACATTGTTGCATAATTTCTTGTCATACAGTGTAAATAGCAAACGAAGCACTGGAGACCAACCAATGTACGCACAGTGATGGGCAGTATCTAGATACATGTATCGCCGATACGTATCGATCGATACTTTTGTATCGGTATCGGTATCGCTTTAGCTACTTGACAAAAGTATCGATTTATCGGTATCGCTAAGGTCAATTTTCTTAAATGTATCGAAAAAAATCGATACTTCGATACATTAATAAGAATTTTTAAATATTTAAATAGGTGTTATAATATGACTACTGATTTATATTTATGAATATACATCTGGGTGACGGAAGTCATTCTCTCCAATCTCTGAGGCAGTACCCAGGAATTCTACGGGTCTTCCTGAAGTATAACACACCACTACCATCCTCTGCTCCTGTAGAACGGTTGTTTAGTTTGGCTGGTCACATTCACGCTCCAAAAAGGAATAGACTGTCTGACCAGATGTTTAGCCAGCTGGTATTTTTGAAGGGTAATAGTAATTACTTTTAATTGTTAGTGTAATATTTTCAGTCATTCATGTATCCTACAAAATTAAAACATACTTTCATTAAATAAAGCAATTGTTTTTATTTACATCTATAAAACCCATTAAAATGTCGTTAATTTTACTTACAGTGCGTACAAATTACTAGTATAAACAATAATATCTAATACCTACATATTAAATGAATAATTATAAAAATGTACCGGCGATGCATGTATCGGTATCGCTTAAGACATCTAGAAAATATCGGCGTATCGGTATCGGTATCGCCTAAGACGTTCTTCATGTATCGTATCGGTATCGCTTTAGCGATTTTCATGTATCGATGCCCATCACTGTGTACACAGTACACAACTCACTAACAAACAATAAAATCGTGCGCGAAAATTTATACGTCAACATTTGTACGACGGAAATTTATACGACTGGAAACTTATACGACTGACATTTGTACGACGATAATTTAAGTATGCGCTCTACCCATGATAATAACCGTGACTTCATTTGCACAGGTGCACAGGTGCAAAAAAAAAATAAATAAAAGTAAACATTACTTAAATATTTTGAAAATAATTTCAATTTGAAGAATTTTAAATTTTATGTATCACAGCGCATTAAAGGATTAACAGGTAGGTAAATGGTTATTGAATAGGTACAGGTGGTTAGGTTAGGTTAGGTCAGGTCAGGTCTGGAGATTAATGAGAAAAAACTCGCAAAATTGTTCTCCGATTTTTTAAATGACATTCGTTCCGTATATCGCGTTACATTTTCTCTTAAATTGATAAGCCGAAATCTAGTTTCAATTATGCATTTAATTATTGTAATATGTAATTTCATAATTTGTGATAATTTGTATTTTAACTTACCAAGTTTCAAATTCAATTTTACTAACTGATCATGAATTTCTTGCGTATAACGTATAAATTACCGTCGTACAAATGCTTGGCGTATAATTTCCAGTATAAATGTTTTGGCGTACAAATGCTGGCGTATAAATTTCCGTCGTACAAATTTCTGGGTTTCCAATAAAATATATTAGGATTAGGGCATTAGGCTATTCTTCCGTCACCGTTAACGCTCCACTTCCAGTCAGTCATTTGGAGGGTGGATTGATAATTCAATAAATTGTTGGCAAATCTAAAGGCGCGCACATAAATTTTGTAAACTAAAACCCGGCTGTGCGGGTCGTTCACTTTCGGGTCGGGTCTGTTTCAATTTTAAAATTCATTATCGAGTCCGGGTCCGGGTCCGGGTCCGACCTGCCAGTCCTGATAGATAGATATATAGATATAACAATCTACGACACAAACTCTTCCAAAGGAAACTGAAAGCCAAGTTCATCAACTCATACAAACCGTTAACTCTGTATCCCCCGTCTTATTTCAATATTAAAATGAAACTACCACACATACTAGTTTCCATATTTATTTCCATATTTCTATGTAGAAAAACAAAAATAACCATTAAAATAAAACCAAATACGAGCAAGGTGAAGAGACACATAAGGTTGTTAAAATATAAACAAGGTAATTAATAAATACGAATAAATATGAAGGTAAAATCTCAGCTGAATACCTATATATAATTATGTGAATGCGCACTCTTAGCTGAATATCGTAACTGTATGTATTTCTAAACGTATTTTTGTAGCTTACGACAGATAATCATGTAATTTTCTTTCTCTGCCTCTACATCTTTAAAGCTCGTATACAGAACTTCGCTACTCCGCGTTATCTATCAAGATTTACCATACAACTCCATTCTGCCAATGAAGCGTAAAATTTGCTTGTTAATAACGATTCTTTGCAATGTATGTATACGAAGGCATTACCGTCCCAATTATCCCAATATATAATGGACACGCGTGTATATGTATGTATGCGGGTGCATATTTATGGACGTACATTTGGGTGGCCCTATTTTCAAACTTTCAAGCTTTTATTGGAGCACCTCGGGGATTTGTAAGGATTAGAGGAAAAACTGATCTGGACCAACATTTTGCAAAATACATTCAAAAAACACCAAAGATTTCCAAATTTTATCCTTTATGGCGCGTCAACGAACTCAAACTTGTTGAAATGGTTTAATTTACTCTCTCTGTTGAAGTGGGATTAAGGATTAGTTTGGATTCGTGTGATTTGTTTCTTGGGTGAGTTAATAAATACTTAATAACTTACTCGCTCTTCTCTCTTCAGATAAACATACTTTTCTGTAAATTAAGATAAAGAAAGAAATGTTTCTTTTTTGTATAAAAGGTTAATTAAAAAAGTAAATTTAAATTAGATATTAGTAATAATTTTATATTATTTGAGGAAACAATAGACGAGGGACTTAGAATGTGGGGAAGCCTTCATTCATTAAGGTGGGAAGTTAAAATACATTTTCTATCGTAATAGCGATGTTTGAATTCTGAAAAATAAATTGAATAGATGCCATTACTGATACTAACAGTCTGCTTAATGTATCCGTTTTCTGGAACCCCAACTGGATGGGAGTACCCAAAGCTCCGTTTGGTTTACCCGTGCACTCGCCTTTCAAGGAGGATGAGTTTATTAATTAATTAATTTATTTATTTATTCGTTTGTTTGTTTGTTGAACTACAAAAGATTTTTCCGAAATGTATAATTAGTTATTTGATGTAACGGAGGTAAAGCGATTGTTTCTTTTACCTTTCAGCTTTCGGATTCTCGACTTTACTAATGTCAATGCTTTCTTCCGTTCTAAGGTCCGGAATAAGTACATCTGTTTATCATTGATAGTTCTAAGCAGACTCGGAAGGCCACGGATATCTGGCTCGTAGGTCTTCGCCAAGTCCATTTCATTGGCACGAAACTAACGTCCAAAGAGAAGTGATGGCTTTCTTTTTCCACCATTATCTGACTGAGAAAAAGACGATTCGTTCGAATGCCTCCTCCGTCGTGGATGCAGTTCTGGAGGTGTGGGACAGAGCTAAGATTCCTGCGCGGCTCAAGAAGCGCATGGATGACAAAGTCGAGAAACACCTCGTGAGTGGCAAAACTCAAGAGCAACGAAGAAAACAAAGCGGAACGGTCGGACACCCTGAAAGGCAAGGAGGACAGCTTCAAAGAGAACTTGAATTATCTCTTTGACGTCGCCCACGCGGAGGCACTGGAGATAACAAACGAAGAGGACAATATGTTCCTCTTGGAAGAAAGAGAAAAAGGGCGTCTACAGACAATGGGAGCGATGGACACCACGGAGGAGAGGAATAGAAAGCCAAGGACCTGTAGTGTTTCTCTTTTATTGTAATAATTTTTATTTGTGTTAACATGATTTTTGTTCACTTATAATGATATATTTGTTATATCAAACTTACGCTGTATTCAAAAATTTAACGGCTCTCCTATTTTGACTCGCGTTTAACTGCGCTTTGTAGGAGGTAGCGGTGTCTGGTTAGGCCTAATGAAAATGGGACGGCGAAACAAAAAATAAAAAACTTGTATGATTTTATTCAATTTAACTTTTGAAACACGGTGATTTAAAGGTAAGGCGGATTAAGATGAATATGACATTGAAAGAGAAAAGTGAAGCAGGCCTAAGCCGACTCTAATTAATGGAATTTACATTAAACCATTACTAATGAAACAAAACACATCATCAACATAAATCTCGGCGAAAATCTATTTGAAAATGAGGCATGATTGCCAAAGTTCTGTAAATTTTAAAACAAATTACTCTCTGGGCGTCGTACCAACTGGGATTTTAAAACTAATCCCTCTCTCTCTCTCTCTCTAGTTAATATAAAACATTTCTAATTAATAATCACGTCAAATGCAATAATTAACAATGGCATTAATTCCATTTATCACAGAGCGAAACTCCGGGAGGAAATTGCACGGACAATCAAAGAGTTATTTGATCCGACCCATCCCTTGATCGTCCACTGGGATGGAAAGCTGCTTCCGGAAATGACTGGAAATGAGACTCTGAATCGATTCCCGATTTTTGTCTGGAGAAGGAGAGGAGCAACTTCTGGGAGTTTCCCAAGCTGGGACGTGAAATTGCTGTGGCGATAGTTATTGCAATGGAAAAGGTAATCCAATCCTGGCAGATTGAAGGAATAGTACGAACCATGTGCTTCGATACCACGGCCTCGAATACTGGGAAAACGAATGGAACCTGCGCCATTCTTCGAAAGAAGTTGGAGAAAATTTGCATATTCGTGTTCACCATTTACATCAAAGCATGGTACCAAGTCCCCCGCTCCCAGTGTCCGCTTCAAAGAATGACCTACAGCTCCTCCAGGCTCTTCAAGCCTACAAGACCTCGGATTCACAGGTGGTGAATGCCACACTGTAGTAGTTCATTCGTCACCTTTGGTATTTATCCGAGGTGCTCGTCGCTCTCGCCTTCTTCAACGACGTGACCGTGGAGACCAAGCGCCGTCTGGTCCAAGCTCTCGACAACCACGGGAATTACGATCGTCAGAACAGAGCAACAACCGAGGAGAAGGACTTTGAGACAAAGGCCAAAGATACTGGAAAACTTTGTCACGAACGACAGCCCCCAGTTTCTCGAAACCATGGGCCTCAAATCAGACTCCTTCCTCTCCAAGGATCCAGACCAATGGGAACAAGACGAAGAGTTTATGAAGAGGAAAAGAAGCAGGGATGGCTGTAAGGCTGGAAAAATTTTAATAGCCCTTTACGACCGTTACCTCAATGATAAAGAAATGGAAGAGTATGGCAATTTTGCCTGGAAAAAAGAAAAAAAAAGACCCTCCCTGACAGATCTACCTGAAAATCCATTCGTGATGTCAGTAATAATACCAGATCGACAGCTCCAAATATTCAATACGATCTAACATAATTAGGACATCAGGTTTCAGTCGTGACGATTCGTCAACCTCTGAATGACCCTACGTCATTTTATGGACCGATGAGATAAGTCAGCCTTTTGGGAGGGTGGATCAACGTTATATCTGACGAAAAGAGAATGAAGCCTTCATTGAAAAGAACATGGTTCCAACCTTAAAGCACGGTGGCCGATCATGGGATCGTTTGTCCTCTTCCGACACTGAAATTCGAAAGTACGAATCAGGAGCAATTTGGATTTCATGAAATATCAACAGATCATCTACGAGAATTTATGGTTCTCCGGTAAGTTTCCTTTTGGTCTCGACGGCAATTTTTCCAACATGATAATGACCCCAAGCATACCTCAAAACCTACTACAAGCTGAGTGCAAGATCAGGAAAAAAAAAAGTTTTACATTGGCCTGCGCAAAATTCTATCTTAATCCAGTACAGTGGATTGAGATATGGATACTATTCTTTACGTCTCGAGAAGCTCTAAGAGATATCCTACAAACTTGAAGGAACTAGAACAATATTGTTTAGAACAATGGTAAACATTCCATTTACTACATGCCAAACGTTAATTAAATCGTAATTAAAGTGACTCCACGCACGTTATAAAGGAACAAGGAGCTTTCATAAGTACAGGGTATGAATAATTTTTCAGTGGCATTATTTATAGATTGAGCACACCTAAAGTTCAAGACTGGAAATGCTTCTGCAACTATCGAGAACTCATACATACATATACATACATATACATATATATATATGTGTGTGTGTGTGTGTGGTGTGTGTGTGTGTGCCTGTGCGTGTGCGCGTGTGCGCGCGCACGAGGGCCATTCAATATACTGTATTTTGCCTCACCTTTTTTTTTCTTTCCAAGTTTCCTTGCAAGTTCCAGAAATTTTGTACACAAGTAGTTACATAGCTTTTCCACAAGTTTTTTATTTTTCCACAGTCTCCATCCTTTTCTACGGCTTTCCTCCACCTCGAAACAAGGGCCTTTATTCCTTGCTGGTAGAAGTCCGCTGGGTTCCGTTGGAGCCACCTCTTAACCTCCTCAACAACCTCATCGTCACTCAAACTTTCTTCCACGAATAGCATCCTTCATTGACCCAAACAAATACAAGTCTGAAGGTGCCAGATCCGGGCTGTATGGAAGGTGGGGTAACAGTCAAGCGCATTTTTGTGATGGCCTCGCTTGTTTACAAACTGTTGTGTGGTCTTGCGTTATCGTGTAAAAGAAGGACGTCTTCCAGTTTTCTCTCCGGTTGAACTCGCTTTATACGTCTCTGGAGTCTCTGTAGGGTAGCAATATACGCCTCTGCGTTGATTGTTTGTCCTTTCTTCATAATGTCCACCAGAATCACCCCTTTCATGTCCCAGAAGATGGTGGCCATAACCTTCCCTGCAGAGGGAGACATTTTTAACTTTTTCTTGCGTGGGGACTGAGAAGTCAGTTGGCGAAGAACAAACCGTGAACACACTTTTGAGTATCTCAGTTGCTGAATTATCGTATTCACACTTCCTTCACTAATTCCTAGCTTCAGTGATAGTTCTTTGTATGTGACGCGCCAATTTGATCGAATGATGCTGTTAGCACGTTGCACAGTGTGAGATAACACAGCCGATGCCGGGCGACCGCTGCGTGGCTCATCATCGAGGCTGGCTCTCCCTCTCTCCGATGATCTCACACGTTTAGACCAGCGTCAAACTGTGCTTCGATCAACAGCAGCATTTCCGTAAACGTTTTGTAGACGTTTGTGAATATTTCCAACTGTTTCCTTCTCTGCGGTTAAGAACTCGATAACAGCTCTCTGTTTACGACGCATATCACTGTCAGACGCCATTTTCGAAACTGCGTTAACCATCGGTTTTATACAAGGAGGGGAGGTTCAAACTGGAAAAATCCGGTTATGTGAACCGCAGAAAGTTCAAACTTACGGCCAAAAAGACATTTCAGCCCCATGGCCTATTATTTAGCTAATAAAAAAGGGTAGGGCCAAAATATATTGAGTGCCCCTAGTGTGTACAACTGTACATGATGGAAGGCCCAACGTGGGCAACGGGTTACTCGCAAAGAGTTACTATTTGCCAGTAAAAAAGTTTAGATTTTTAGCCTATAAATGATTATTTTTTTCAAATTTCACTCTCGTTAGAACTTGTTTCGGGTTCAATTTTAGGTAAGGTTAGGTTAACCTAGATTAATATTCCGCGGAACACATCAAGTAAACCTTATAAAAACAACAATATATTGAGAAACCCTTTTAAAAAATAATGAAAGAAAATATTCTTCATATAGTGTGCAAATGAATATTAATAAGGTAAAAAACCAATATTTAATAAGTTATCTAATCAAAACCGGCAGCTGAAAGTATTGGCAGCAAATAATTGTTTCTTTGTTTCTGCGACCATGAACTGCGCCGGTTGTGAAGTACACTTTGAAGATTTAATTAGTCTCGTTGCCTTAGACGAAGATAAAGCTTTGGATTTTTTTGAAAATCATGGTGTGATATTAAAAACTCGTTTATGTCCGAACTGTGGAAAAGAGTAATTATAGAAAAGACTGAAATATTTTCTACCGTAATAGGCAATACACTGACCTAAGAGTAAGCGCGTAAAAAAGTAATTTTATAGGTTAGGTTAGATTACAATAAAAAAATTAAATACCAGAAAATATTTATTTGATGTATTTTGAGACATTTTAACACAATCTGCTATCCGTTTTTAGTGAAATTCGGCAGCTTTCCAGATATTTATTTCTTCGAAAAAAAAAACTCAAAATTTGCTCAATTACATAAAAAAAAAACGGATACCAGATTCTGTTAAAACAAATTACAAAAATACATCAGAAAATTATTTCTCGTATGTAATTTCGGGTGATGTATTCTGTGGAATATTTACCTTAAGCCAACTTAAATTGAACCCCCCCCCCCCCCAAAATATCAACAAAGAAAGTTATTTTCGGAGTAGGAGGAAAGTTATACAAAAAGACAGCACTGAATAGGGGGCGAACGTAACTTTATATATGTAATGTGACAAAAGTAAATAAACACCTTTGTTTTTCCAAAATATTTTGATAATATAATTGATAATAAATTAATTGAATCAATTTACAGGGTGCTCTAAAATTACCCAGTAAACATTTATACTGTGTATATCTGTTGATCAGTAGTGGGACGTTGTGAACAATGTGTTCAAGTTAAATGAAGGCACTTTGAACATCTAAAATAAACAATTATTGTTGGTCTATTTAAAATAAAATTGTTAAATAATGCATAACTTTCGTTAAGATTTATTGCATTCATATAAAATCACGTTCCTTTCCCCTTTCCATTTATCGATTCAATAAATTTATTATTATTTACCAACTTTCATATCAAATATATATATATATATATATATATATATATATATATATATATATATATATATATATATACATATACAGGGTGGTGCAAAAGTCTGGACACATAGGCAATTTACTATATAAAAAATATCTTTCGATTTTTATAATCAGTGGTTTACGTTAACAAACCAAGAACAATACAGGCGCTAAAGGAAAACATCACAACAGAAATTGAAGCCATAAGAACGAATATTACTATGCTTACAAATGTGCAAAGGTCTTGTGTCAACCGAGTAGAAAAGTGTTTGGAAGAAGATGGACGTCAATTCGAACACTTATTGTAAATTCTGAACTAGAACGTTAAATTTAACATAATTTAGTCACTGGTGTATGGTTAATTAAATTTCATTTCATAAACCTCCGGCAGGCCACACTTTTTTTCCATATAAACCGCCTATGGGTCCAGACTTCTGCACCACCCTGTATATATAATGTAAACCCATAAGGATAAAGAAAAACTTATTCCAAGATATTTCGTGTATTCAGCAGTACACCTCGTTAGGAAATGACGAGGTGTACTGCTGAATACACGGAAGTTCTTGGAATCATTTTTTTTTTCTTTTTCCTTGTGGGTTTGCATCATTCATTCATTTCACGTGTTTAAGAGTGAAATTCATCCCACATACATATACATATGTATATGTATATATATGAGGTGGGGTACTGCACAAGGGTCGACCGCGGGTCGATCCTGAACTGGGTCAGACTGAACGAACAAACCGCATGCAAGCTAGTTTGCGTGCGATACAACGAGTAATATTTTACGGAAAACGTGTTACGCTCCACAAAACAAGTTATACACTCGCATGAACACGTTTTTCGTGTGGAACAACGTAACACTTTTAGCAACTGCGCAAATTTGATAGGCTCCTTACATTTGCTACACTGAATATATTACTCTTACTTTCTTGTTTTAACATACTCTGCGAGGCCAGATGTACGAAAAGATAACGGAACGGAACTGATTTATGTCCCTCTTATATTTTTCCGATACTCGAGTAAAATGTTGGATAATTCTCCGTACCACGATGTAACCGGAGTTAACGCACGAATCACGAGCCCAAACACTCGCTCTCCATGAATAGAACAACCAACCGCCAAAGAGAAACTGCAATGGAGCTCTAACTATCGTAAAGGGAGCAGTTCGAAGAATCTTATCGAGAATGCGAGAAAATGGCACTTTGATTACTAGTGGCAAACAAAATTGGCTTGGAGTAACTGCTCCACAAAATGTTCGCCTTATTGAAAGACTTCCCTAAGCAAGTCGCTTTGAGACACCAACGACTATGTGCAGTTATTGAGGACATGAAATTGTTGTAAACACGTCCACCATGGAAGCGAGTCTTCAAGAACGTTGGTTGCGAGGAAAAAGTGCTGTCAAAATGCCGTATACTGTATTAGTAATCCGAACGAGGAAACTCACGTTTACGAAGTGATATCAAATCTAGCACGTTCAATGGAAGAATGTTCTGTGGAGTGTATAGGTTGGCCATTACGCAAACATTGAAAAAGAGAACGCACTTATAAAAATTTGTAATTAGGTGTAAATGCTTTCTCAAAACAAATTTACCGCAATACCTATGCAATTTTATAACGAAATGAAAAACGAAACTATTTTAACATACGTTTATTTGACCAAGTCTAATTTTTTCTTCGTTTTTCAATCGTAAAAAAGAGGACTGTACATTTTAATACTGGACGTCTGGCCACCCTAGTGGAGTGATGAAACCAAACCTAATATTCTTGGAAATGAAAGGAGTAAAAGTTTTGAGACTCCATCCGTTTCACAATGAGTGAAATATGGGTGGTGGTTCAGTCATGGTGCGGGGTCGCTTCAGTTCGGCTGGAGTGAATTCTCTTATGAAATCGATAAGATAAATAAGACGCACTACCGCAGGATTTTAGCCGAGCACGCACTGCAAAGTGGAGTTCGTTTGATTGGGAGGGATTCATCTTCCAGTGAGACACCGACCGAAACATACTGCAAAACAAACTTGTTTGGAGAGGTACGAGCGGATTGGGAGACTGAGTGCTGAAATTTCCACTGCAATGTTCTGATGTAAACCCCACTGAGCATTTGTGAAAACTAAAAAATGTCTTAGAACTGAAGTTAACAAGTACAGGATCTGGCTGATTCGAAGCCTTTGAAAAAAAAAAATTATATATATATACCAATATGAAAAGGTGGTGGCACTCTTGCAATGATCTCAGAGCTGCTGCTGTCACACCAGTTGGGAAAGTATTGTTGTATGAGAGGGGGACAGGGGGGGGGGATGAACTTGACGACATATATAAATACATAATTGGGAGGAGACTTTATTGCGAGATGATATTAATGGTACATGGAATTTTTTTTAGTTATTTTAAACATTCAGAATAGAGTTATATTCCATTAAATAAAAGGAGATTGGCGAAGTTTGTTAAATCTTAATGGTGGAATGCTGAAATTAAAAGTAGCTTAACGTTAAAAAGGAACGCGCATTTCAAATTTCGAGATACAAATAATGTCCAATGAAAATGCTTACAAGTTATTGAGAAAGCAAAGCAAAAAATGTATAAAAAATAAGCGCAACTTTGATTATTATTATCATTATTATTATTATATATATATTTTTTTTTTTTTTTCTTTTGAACCAAATTAAATCGAATCCAAGAGAAAACTATTATTATGTCAAGAATAAAAAAGTAGCTTTGCAGACTATTGGTCCATTCACAGGCGAAAACACCGAACAAAATTGATGACGACTTACAAATGACGAAGTTTAATAAATTCTTCTCTTCCGTCTTCAACAAAAATATGAACATTCCCGTTCCGTAATCATGCTCAGTGATGATCATTTAAAGCTTCGCGATTTTACCATTACTGAAAGTGAGGTACTCTCGGCCATTGGTAAAATTAATCCGAATAAAACTCTAGGTAAAGATAAGCTTTACCCTTCGGTACTTAAAGAAATGAATCGCGCGACAGTCTCTCCTCTCCTTCTCCTTTCTTATTTAAATATTGTTGATAGTGTGGAACAGTTCCGTTCGACTGGAAACTCACAAATATTACGCCATTATTTAAGAAAAGGGACAAATCGCTTCCCGGAAATTATCGTCCCGGTAGGTTGGTAAGGTTATGGAGACGATCGTTCTCGACAAAATAGTTAATCACTTGGAAATAAATAAATTAACCCTTTTAAGACCTAACTACGTACAACGTACGAATGATCACCACGGACAAACTACGTACGCCGTACGATCTTAATTTTCACGCCCGCATTTGAATGGACGTAAAAGAAATGCCGTCCGAGAGACAATGGGACAATCCTCAGGAAAAAGCCTCCGCCTTTCCCCGAGGAGCATAACTCGCTTTCATATTAGCCATTGCGCGTTATGCTACCCGCAACCAAAAAAAGTTCCGAAACAAGACCAATCTGAACATTTGTTTTACTTCTAATGTATTATACTTCCGTAAATTTAATTTACAATAAAATCTACGAAACGACTTATGGGACACCCTGTATAATTATAAAAACTAATAGCATAACTATCATTTACAAACAAAATAGTAAAATAAAACACTTTGTTTACTATAGCCAACACCCAAAATTTAGGACCGACTCCCATAAAGGAAAATCACACCCCTGACCCCTACACCATGCAAAATAAATGGCTCGTAACCTTCTGATATCGTTTTCATTGCGAGGTTTTAGGGGATCCATACACGAGAATAAATTCTTGAAATTAGATTTTATCTAGTAGCTAAGTTCCATTAAAAAATAAGATGCTTAGACTTAAATTTACATTTTTCATACGACAGCGCAGCAAATTTTAGATAAGCCAATTCAAAAATTTCAACGCTTAAAATACAGGGTGTACATAAAGTCAGCATCTATTTTTGTGAAGCACTTGGAAATTATATGGAATTCAATCATAAAATGATAAAGTGGTAACATTTATTAAATAATTAAGAGTAGGATTCGACGTGACGCCCATCAGTATCCCTGCACAGCTCAAATCGTTCCGCAGCATTTCTAAACACATTCTGGAGCATTTGCGGGGTTATGTTATCTGCAGCAGTTCGTATACTAAGTTTTCAAGACTCGTAATCTTCGTCTGATAGACGTGCGATTTGATAAAGCCCATGCAAAGAATCTAAAGGGGTTAAATCTGGTGATCTCGCTGGCCAAGGTCTGTTGCTTCCGCGTCCGATCCAGCGATTTGGAAAACGTCCATTTAGATAATCCTGAACAATTTTGGCATAGTGACAAGGAGCACCATCATGTTGATAGACGACGGGGATAGGATTGTTAGTACCGTCGTCTATCAACATGATGGTGCTCCTTGTCACTATGCCAAAATTGTTCAGGATTATCTAAATGGACGTTTTCCAAATCGCTGGATCGGACGCGGAAGCAACAGAGCTTGGCCAGCGAGATCACCAGATTTCTTTGCATGAGGCTTTATCAAATCGCACGTCTATCAGACGAAGATTACGAGTCTTGAAAACTTACGTACACGTATACGAACGGCTGCAGATAACATAACCCCGCAAATGCTCCAGAATGTGTTTAGAAATGCTGCGGAACGATTTGAGCTGTGCAGGGATACTGATGGGCGTCACGTCGAATCCTACTCTTAATTATTTAATAAATGTTACCACTTTATGATTGAATTCCATATAATTTCCAAGTGCTTCACAAAAATAGACCCTGACTTTATGTACACCCTGTATTGATTCCCACAATACATTTCTGAATACTGACTGATAAACGTTACGTAAAACGCACAGCTTAAAACTTTTCTCCTTTCATGTTGACAACCCTTAAAATATCTCTCATTTTGTATGACCTGACTGCAGGGTTGGC
Organism: Bathynomus jamesi; assembly: GCA_023014485.1. Taxonomy (NCBI): domain Eukaryota; kingdom Metazoa; phylum Arthropoda; class Malacostraca; order Isopoda; family Cirolanidae; genus Bathynomus; species Bathynomus jamesi. The sequence goes on from JAJOZX010000072.1 coordinate 624,961, forward strand.
AAAAACCCAGCAAAAACCCAACTACCCAGCAAAAACCGAGTTGGGTTTTTGCTGGTTTTTTGCCAACCCTGCTTGACTGACACCCGTTTAAAAACACTTTTTTCATTTGTGAGGTCAAACACACTTATTTCGGCACTAATGAATGAGTAAACAACACCTTGCATAATAAGCATTTAAAAAACCTCATTATCGTAAACAAAACAATTATTGTAGCGTTCTTCAGTATATATTTCTGAAAATGGTTTTTCAGGAAGAGCAAATGACAATTGCTTTACATATATGGATTTTACAATTCTTAAATGATGATTCACATTGAAAAGGTTTTTAAACGGACCAAGAAAAGGCTTCGTTATAGAATTTCAACGATTTTAATGGTTTTAAGCAATCTCGAGTAATGATTCACAAAAAAAATATATTTTTTTCAATAGAGGTAATATTTTTCTAGGATTAAATGACTAATTTCGAGCAAAGTTTTCTTACAGCTTCGTAAGTCGCTTAAAAACTTCTTTCAGGGGTTTCTCACATCACTGAAAATTTTTTTTTAATTTGCTCGCTACTGCTTAAATCAATATATTAGACTAATCAGAATGAAGAACTTACGTAATATAACGAACTCTGTATATTGACGGCGGTTAAAATATATAATTACTGCATATCAGTTGAAATTTATGATGAAAATGGTACACACTATTTATAAATATTAGGAAATCATCATCATTATTATTATTATTATTATTATTTCACGTGGATCATTAAGTATTCGTTGCAAGGCAATAAATGGAGCCTCTCCACTAGGCATATATATATATATATATATATATATATATATATATATATATATATATATATATATGCAAAGCATTCATTAATTTCACGTTTATGAAATTAAATCCATATTAGATCTATAAACATGGAAAAAAAAAAAAAAATTCCATTGCAGTGTATATAACGTCGCGGGTCCTATTAGTTGTATCTTCCGAGAAGACAATTCGAATCGCACGTAAGACTTAATTGTATTACACTTAATTTGGAATATATTCAGGGTTCAAACTCAAAGTTGTTGTCAACATGCGAGTCTAGTTTAACCTATCAGAATTAAATTGCGTGTAATAATACACTATGAATGAAGGTTAACTGAAAGGGGATTTGATTGACATTTCTTTCAATAGATGGCGTCTCACTTTCATGTTCCAGAAGCCCTTTGATGTAAATAATTGGATAAACGTGTTTTGAAAAGCCTCATTTGATATGTAAAAAGCTTCATTTTGCGAGCACAAAAAGAACTTTCAAATCGATATTTGGAAGGCGTATTAAGAAAGAGGCTTTGCGAGAAAAACGTTATACTTTAAAATGTGAGCGTTCTATAAGGGTTCTTCATAGATTTCTTTCTAGAGTTGAAAAAAGTTTCAAATCGCAAAAGCAGGGAGCGCTTTAAAAAAAAAAAAAAAAAAAAAAAATAAAAAATGAAAAAAATAGCCAGAAGTTTTCCGCAATCCGAGAAAACTTCTCTCGATGTTTCCTGGTATAATATGTATATCCATAAATATATTAACTACATGCGAATTTTATCACGTATGAAATGACAATGAAAAGCTTAAAAAGGATTTAGTAAAAAGTAAAAATTTGTTTCCCTTTAAATAAAAAATTTTATAATAAAAATTGAACAAGGACTTCAAAATCTTTAAATTAAGTTTTACATATATTTTTTAAGTGTAATTTTTGCTGTTAAAATTTTAATTAAGCTCAAATATCAGTTTAATTGCCGAGGTTATTTTCAAATTAAGAGACGAACCGAGAGAGCAGCAGGTACAAGAATTTAATTATCTGGGTCAAACTACCAGCGGCTTCTTCACTGACGATTCAGACATAAGGAAACAATATCGACGTTAGTGCGCTAAGGCAAACATGATTCTAAGGAACTTCAAATTCTGTAGAGCGAAACGAAAGATACTCTCTTTCGTACTTTCCGCGCTAATATTTACGGGCAGCAACTCTGGGTTAATTATTAAGAGTGTCTCCCGCAGAATCCTCAATTTGCTTTACAATAGATCTTATAGGCCGCTACATAAGTTACCTCCGAGATGCTCAGCCTCTCAAATGTTCGCTAACCGCAACGTTCCGAGCCTCCCTGAGGTAACAAAACGTGCCCAATATAGATTTCTTTTGGACTGTGTGTGGACCTCTCGATACGAATGTTTCTCTATAGCTTCGCTTAACTGTCGCAACAGCCATCCCATCACATACTTTTTATTTTTATGAAACTTATTATTTTTTATTCTTTATTACCGTAGTTCTTTTCTGTTTTTTAAATTTAGTGTTTAATAATTAGCTATATCGTTGATTACCTTGATGGATATCGTACCATTTTTTTTTTAGGTTGGGGAATCTGTCTCTTGCCAATAAACGGTATTATTATTGTCATCATTATTATTTTTTTAGTCTTAGCAGTGAGTAGGGTTTTTTTCATTATTATTATTACTCGTTTCAGTACGCGCCTTATTTCTCTCTCTCTTTTGGTCATAATTTTTAGTTTTTGTTTGTTTTTAAATGTATTATTGTCTGATTTATCTTATCGCTTATTACCTTCAAGAACATTGTACGATGTTATGGAATTTACATCCTGCCAATAAAGTTTATCATCATCATCAAGTGACAAATAAAAAAAAAATTCGTGAAAATTCTAACTTTAATTTAAAAGAAACTCTAAATGTTAACTTACCATGGTTAAAAATAAGACCTTAATTTGGAATCCATATTTTAATGGTACGACTTAAAAATAAAAAGACCAAATCTTAAATGATAAAATACATTCAACTAAAGCTATTTTATTTCACCTGAGAAATACACTTCTTGCCTTTTCGCGTCAAAATTAATAAAATATAGAGAATAAATAAAGCCCTCATTGTAAATGTACGAAACGCCTATAAAAGGCGTGACATATACAAATAAAAACTCATTTTTTATGAATATTGTATATAAGCGTATCCTTCATACGAAAATGTAAAATGTAAAATTAGTTAAACTATTTTTTGTTTTTTCACCAGCCAAACTCGCGCGAGCTACAGTACACATTCGTCAAACTCAAAATAAAAACGTACAACTTGACTAGATTATTCTTCCATACAGTTATCTAACAACCCCTTTCCTATTCATAACTGGGAATAAGGTACGGTTTCGGAAAAAAGTTCGCATAGAAAAAGTCAAATTTATTTATTTATTTATTTATCTATCTATTTATCTTTTAATTAATTAATTTTTGGTGACTAATAAAATTTAAAAAAACAGACTACTCATTATCATCATCATCCTATACTTCTTACAAGTTCAGGTTTCTAGGCGTTTCCCCCCCACCCCGAAACTCTGCTACCTCACTCATGGATCTAGTGTTACCTTTCAGGACAAGATTCGGAGTATACATCTCTAGCGGTACCTCAGGCGAGACCAACGTCTCCATTTACACACCTCAAATACCGCTTTCATTCCTACCTGTTTTCCGTTGATTCTCGCGCCATATTTACTATTTGCATCGTTCTACTTTTTACGCACTCACACCCACATACTCACTATTATATACCTACTTCACAATTTTATCATTATTCATTTCTCCACATGACCATACCAATGTAGCATGTTATTTTCTATTCTCATAGCATACTGTTATGTATTCTCATCGCGAATGATTTTTTTTTTTACTCCACACCTTTCCCGAACCAACCTCAATTCTCATACGTTTAATCCGTTTTACGCCAATAATACTTCTTAAATTATTCATCTCAATTACTCTTGACAGTGAACAAACAAGTGAACAGTGCCAAACAAGTGAACAGTGCCAAACAAGTGAACAGTGCCAAACAAGTGAACAGTGCCAAACAAGTGAACAGTGCCAAACAAGTGAACAGTGCCAAACAAGTGAACAGTGCCAAACAAGTGAACAGTGCCAAACAAGTGAACAGTGCCAAACAAGTGAACAGTGCCAAACAAGGTGAACAGTGCCAAACAAGTGAACAGTGCCAAACAAGTGAACAGTGCCAAACAAGTGAACAGTGCCAAACAAGTGAACAGTGCCAAACAGTGAACAGTGCCAAACAAGTGAACAGTGCCAAACAAGTGAACAGTGCCAAACAGTGAACAGTGCCAAACAAGTGAACAGTGCCAAACAAGTGAACAGTGCCAAACAAGTGAACAGTGCCAAACAACGCCTTATTCATCAGTGTTGGCATCAATACAACTTCATTTGCAGCATCTACGCTCAAAAGCAGTCTTCCTTTCATTGAGTTAATGACTTGTTTTACCTTGCCTCAATTTACTTTCAATTTCCACTGTGACTGCACAATGCGCATGTTGTTTCAAACATCCCAGATATTTAAATTCTTTCACACACCTAAATTTTCTACATTCACATGCTCTCCTCTTCCCTCTCAACGACAAGAACCTACTTTTACATTCACTTCCAAATTCTCCTTTCACAAATGTTAACAAAACCTGTCACTGCTATCTTTAATTCATTCTGTGATTCATCTGAAACACAGCATCTTCAACACATATGACAAACGCCACTCGTCTCCTTCCAATTCATATTTACTCTTTTCTCGAGCATCCACCCTTTCATCTCACGTTTTACCCCCATTGATGATCATAAACAGCCATGGCGACATCTCTCAGCCCAGTGACTCAACTTACTCTTACACAAGCCCTACAATCCACAACTTCTCGGTTCACCTAACAACTTGCCACTAACAACATATATTTCAAACACATTTTAATATTCAATTAAAATATTGCAAACTAACCTTAAACATGTGTATATTCGCACAGACGACAAACATACAAGTCTGAGAAGCCTGTGAAAGTTTTGTTTATTTTCTGAAAATTTTTTCCTGGCTCGATATATCCATGACAGAAAATCAGAAACGCGTACTAATATTCCCAAACAATTAAGCTACACAAATCATACGATTTGGCATATTAAATTTTACATGACAATGAAATTACTGTGGAATTCTTAAAATTCTTTACAGGGTATCTACAGATCTGGGAAGGTCAAAATATATGACTTTGTATGACCTTTGTTTATAAAGCTGTACAACTTAAATTGTACAGTAATATGACTTGCAAAGGGCTTATTATCTGTGTAGCTTTTTTTTTTTTTTTCATACGTAACCAACAAGTCCAAAAAAGTTGAACAAAGTTTCTTAAAATATAATATTTCATCTCTAATTTTAGAAGGAGATTGGCCATCGATGCAAAGATGCCTCGGGAAATCATGAATGGTTGATCATACGGGTGCGAACTCCATATTTTGTACGACCTGTAGCCAAAATGTTTGACTTTGTATGAATTTTTGTACGACCTTCCGATATGTATGACTTTGTATGACCTCGTAGACACCTTGCTTAGGATAGTAAATATTAGAGAAACAAAATAGAATTAGAAAATGGAATTAGAATAAAAAGAAAGGAGAACATCGAAAAAGTAGGAAACGTGGCAATCTGGAATACCGAGATAAGTTGTTTAAATCCAGCCGTTTGTTTATATTATATGCTTACAACTGCTGTAGAAACGGCGTCTTCATCGAGCTCATTTAATGCTGTTAAAATGCACTCTCGAAGTTCATTGACATCCTGAATTATTTTGTTTGTAAACTTTGTCAACGTCCCCATACGAGATAGTCAATTGGATTTATATCTGGACTATGTGGTGGCCAATCTTCCGGCGCGACGAAATCAGGATATTGTTGTTGCGTATGGGGACGTTTAGTTGACAGTTTACAAACAAACTATTAAAGATCAATCAACTTCGAGAGTGCATTTTAATAGCATTGAATGACGCGCCATCAAGAGACCGTTTCTACGGCAGTTCGCCAGTGGCGCACGAGGCTACAATTGGTCACTGATAATAAAGGACACACTGAACACTCGGTTTGCTTACGCCCGAATTGTTCATTCTGACGAAGGTCGAGCTCGTCACTCCACCTTAGACCTACAGTTTAACGTGGAATCCGAACCACGCCTCACCAGCAGTCCAGCGTCTTAACCACTAGGCTACCTATTTATCTACCAACCAATTTTTTTTATTGCGTGAAAGGATGAACAGCTGGGTTTTGCTACGTGCCGCCTGCCGTCACCGGGTCTCGATCCCGGGGCCGATGGATTCGTAGTCAGCGACGCTAACCACACCACCACCGAGGGGCATTACGTTAATGTTTTATTCAATTTGTTTTTGTTCATTGTAAACTTCTTTAATGTTCAGCTAAGTCTCTAATTACAGTCTTTGTTAACTTTGTTCTTTAAGAACTTTTGTTCAAGTTGAAATTGTAAAAAGACGACTCATCCGATTTAAATAAACTACCTCTCATTTTGAGGACAATATAAAAGGTTTTATCCGATTTCTCTTTCATTTACAGTAACTTACTCTTGGAATTGTGCTTTTGTTGGCCTGGTGAAAAAGGTGGCCACTTTTCTTTTTGGCACACACACACACACAAATATATATATATATATATATATATATATATATATATATATATATATATATATATATATATATATATATATATATACACAGGGTGCGGCATAAGTCGCTTTACCGAGAATAATGAAATCACCTTGCGAAGAATATTTATTATTTATTACAGAAATTGTTCAAAGTGTCCTCCATCCTGTTCAATACACACGTTACATCTTTGAACCAGTGAACGACAAATATCACAACATAGTTCTTTGTTATTATTCAACGTTTCAAACTCTTGGCGTATCAGTCTTCATGTGATCGAAGTTCCGAGGTTTCTGGCCGTAGACTAGCTTTGATTATACCCAACATTGAATAATCACATCACATTGATTATTCAATGTGGGATATAATCAAAGACAGAGTCTACGACCAGAAACCGTGGGACTTCGATCACATGAAGACTTTGATACGCCAAGAGTTCGAGACGTTGAGTAATAACAAAGAACTATGTCGTGCTATTTGTCGTTCAGTGGTTCAAAGATGTAACTAACGCGTGTATTGAACATGATGGAGGACATGAGCAATTTCTGTAATAAAAAATATTAAATATTATTCTTCCCAAGGTGATTTCATTGTTCTTGATAAAGCGACTTATGCCGCACCGTGTATATTCAACATTGGAATTTAACGATTTCACTTACAATAAAACAAATACAACGAAGTTAATTACTACATTAATATATACCGTCCCATGAACATCATCAGTCCTGTTTTCATCACCGCGAACAGTATTCTCTCAGATTAAGAGTATTTTATCGTAGATACAAGGTTAGAATAAGCGATTTTAATGTAAAAATAATAATTATTTAAAATAGTTATTACAAATCTGACAAAAATTTCTCTCTCTTTATAAGCATAACTTACAGTCAACAACAAGAACAACACCCCTTTAAATGTTTGCTGTCTAAGTATTTTCTAATTAATATTTTGCATACGAAAGGAGACCTCAACACTTAATAAACCCCTTAACTACTTCTTTATACTACCGTGAGCTCTCTACTCTTTCTCACTCATCTTTTCTATCTCACTGACTCGTTGCTGAGTATGACGCCCATCACGTCCCCTTCTATTTAGCCCCCTTTTAAATAAACGTTCTCTTCCAACTTTCTTCTAGTGGTCCCTACTTATTGCGTCCTCTCTCTCTCTCTCTCTCTCTTCTCTCTCCTCTCTCTCTCTCTCTCTCCTCTCTCTCTCTCTCTCTCCCTCTCTCTCTCTCTCTCTCTCTCTCTCTCTCTCTCTCTTCTCTCTCTCTCTCTCTCTCTCTCTCTCTCTCTCTCTCTCTTCTCTCTCTCTCTCTCTCTCTCTCTCTCATTCTTCGTTCGTACCGCCAATCGTATCTTCTCCTACCGCTTATCATGTCGTGCTTTTCCCTTTCAATCTCACTTCCCACCGCCCATCATGCCTCTTTCACCTCCTATCGCTTATAAAGACACGCGCGCCTGGCCCATCCAAACGAGTCACCTACGAGGGACGGAAGATCAGATACGAAGCTGTCTCAAACTGGCACTCGGCGAGAAAAACGGAAAAGTGGTTTCAATGCCGAATTTTTTTTGGCACTGAACATGAGAATGACGGAGGGAGTAGACCCCCAACAATTCCACGAAGTGGTGAGGGGCATATTTCCACGAAATGTCGTCTTATTAAAGTTCACAAGTTATCTTAAAACTATTTCAACAACATAACATTTATACGGACAACTACCATTTATGGATTAAAAAACGCACGTAAAAAATAAAACTTGAAGTCGGATTGGATCTTCCATCGAACGATTATGAATAGCGACACTTTAATGCGGTGTCGCATCACAAAGACACTGGAGGGCGCTTCACCACACTAACAACAACAACTCGCCCACGATACCAAAACGGAGGCGTGTAATGCACAATCCACCCTCGAACGTAACGAACTATACGAAGTTGCGTCCCGCCGACCGCGTTTATTTAAGTCCTCCGTTACGCGAATTACACTTTGCGGCAAACACGCGAAGCCGCAAACACGACACGAGCAAATGCGAATATGTACATCAGATGAGGGGGACGGTACTCGAATAGGTCCTTTCGTTCTACGGATGCTACGACGGAGGAAATGAGAGAAGTCTAGGAAGGAATTGAGGAAGTAAGTGAAGGAGTTGGAGGAAGAAGAGTCCTGAAGAGAGGCTGCAGCGTGACTACCGTTGTCGTTCTGTTGCGAGCGGGGGGGAAAGCGCACCCCTCGTTCAAAAGGGGGGCTCTCAGCCGATCAATACAACGCGCCAGTCGCAATTCAGAGACTCCAGACGGGCATGCGGGCATGTAGGGGAGGAAGATGGGGAGAAGGTACAGAGAACCTATGTAAGCCTACAGTAAATTCTAAATGGTCAACGAATTTTATCGAAATACAAAATAATACTTAATACTAATATATTAACAAGCGTATTCCGCCCCCCCCCCCCCCCCCCATATATACAAAAATATTAAATTTTTCATTTAATAATATTTAAAATTTTAAAAAGAAAAGGATAAATTATGAAGTAGTGACAATTAAGTTACTCCAAATTAGTGTATAAAAAAAAAAAAAAAATTATGACTTACAATTTCCAAAAGTTAAGTAACGCCTTTTTTTTCCTTTCAGAATAAGAAAAAAATATTAAATTGAAACGTGTAAGAGTAGTAGTCTTTGAAAGAGTATTTGACGTGATCAAAGCATAATTTGTATATGGTAAGGCTTCATAAAATTTCTAGGATGTGCAAACAAAGGAAATGTTAATTTCTTCGCTAAGCCCCGAAAGAGAGCAACGGAAAGCCGTTTTAAGGAATGAATTGAACCGACAAACGATGAGAAACAACTGGCCATTTCAAACCTTAGAGTCTACGGTTTGATATGATAAGTTCACTAAGACCAATCAATCACTTATTTCAACTTAAAAATGTTCCAACCCCGCACCCCAATTAGAAACATTTTATCACATTCTACAAATAGTTGTTTCATTTTTATATTAAGTGAAAAGTAACCAGGAGGCAATCGTGCAACTGATCAGTTTCCGGTTCTCAAAAACAATATTTCTCCTATTATTGTTTTATTTAACTATATATATATATATATATATGCACTAAAATCACAAAATAACACGTGACCTTATTAATAAGCAAACAACCACAGGGAAAAGGAAACACAACGCTATTTTCTGTTCCTCCTTGATAATGTGAATATATCACGAAAGCGCTCGGACTTTGCGTTTCCTTTTCCCTGTGGTTGTTTGCTTATATATTATATATATATATATATATATATATATATATATATATATATATATATATATATATATATATATATATAGGGTGGGCCGTAAGTTTCCATACATAGGAAAAATTAAACGTTTGTTTTTATGTTTCAGATACCCTAAGAATATGCGTTTGACGTAAGATCTTGTTTACTGATGAAGCAAATTTTTACGTCAATGGAGAGGTTAATCGGCAAAACATACGTTATTGGAGTAATGCTAACCCTAACTGGCTGATTCCGACGAAGATGCAAGGTGCCGGTAAAGTGATGGTGTGGGCCGGGATATGGGGTGACAGAATTATTGGACCAATTTTTGTCAGTGGAAATCTTAATGCCGAAAGGTATCTTAACATGTTGCAAGAAGAGATTTTCCCATCCCTGCTAAACGAGGAAGGTAACTTCCCAGTTTACTTCCAGCAAGATGGAGCTCCACCTCATTATGGTCTTCACGTGCGTCGGTATTTGGATCAGCAGCAGTTTCCGGATGCTTGGATTGGTCGGCGTGGTCCTGTGGAGTGGCCTCCCAGATCCCCAGATCTCACCCCCCTTGATTTCTATCTTTGGGGCACTTGAAGGCCATGGTGTATCAGGAAAAGATACGAGACATAAATCATCTAAAGGAACGTATCACCAACGCCATTACAAGCATAACGTCAACTGTGCTAATGCGTGTTCATCAACAGTGGGGAACACGTATTGAAATGTGTTTTCAAAACAATGGCAACCATGTAGAGCATATTATATAAATAAAAATGGTTGTCCATAAAAAAATGTTTATTTTTCCTATGTATGGAAACTTACGGCCCACCCTGTAGAATGTAGTACAAATTACATATGATGAAAGCTTTTAAATCTTATACAAGGCGGCGAAGGAGAGTTGTTGAGACACGAGAGTGGTCTCCATACGAAAGCGTTTATACGAATATCTATGAACATTCATACGAGTATAGCAAAAATATTCACGGAGGAATGTGGCGCTGGACATCCAATACGAAACATCGAATTTAAATTTTCCTATTTAGAAGATAATGCCAAAGGTCGCGACGGTTTTGCTCCAACTGGCTTTAATTTAAGAGAGAATATAGAAGCTGAGAAGTAAAGTCTCGCGTACAGTCAGGCTGGATTAAAACGACGGATATAGAAGCAATTACCACGAGTGATGAAGTGAATTAAAAATAACACACTCGAAGAGATACTGAAAATTGCATAATTTCAACCATTTCTCGAATAAGATATGACGGCTCGTGATAATGTTAAACGAGTGCGCGACTGAGTGATGGTGGTATGTATTCAATTCAATAACGCAGTTTACATTTTACGCCTCTATGATCCACCGTTATTAACACTCGCGTTACAACCACAACATAATATCCTCAGAGGAAACAAACAACTGAAATGAGCGTACTTCTCACCAAAAACAATACCTGATGTTTTACGAATACAAATGTAAAGACTGAATCCTCTGGTAAAAAAATTATTTTTTATCTATAATACTTTCAATCCTACATATACATGATCAAACTAAACTCGTCGCTTCTACACCATTTAAAATAGATTATGTTTCTCATATTTTATACCCTTTTCCATTCCAATATTTCTCAGCATTATTACAGTAAATTTCACATCCAATAAATGCCATACAAAATTCTAAATGTGAATAATTTTATGTTTAGTAAAACGGAATGTTGAGGTTCATACATAAAATTGGTTGAGAGGTTCCGTTCAATAAAATAATTCGGATGAATACTAATGATTATTTTATTTATATATATATATATATACAGGGTGGGCGGAAAGTAGCTCCATATTTTGGATTGGTAAAAAAATACGTATATTATCCATTTATTTCAGAAGAAATAATATGAAAAGGTAGGCATACATGGTAGGTTTTCTCTAAAATTCAATGTGGGCTCCAACTCTTTCCACCAGCTTCTGGAGCCGCCCAGGAATGGCGTCCACTGACTTTAGCAGGAACTCCGGCGGGATGGAGGACATGACTTCCCGAATTCGGTCCTCCAGTTCTTCCAATGTCCTCGGTTTGGTGCGGTAGACTTCTTCCTTTACCCACCCCCAAAGAAAGAAGTCGCACGGTGTCAAGTCGGGGCTCCTGGCTGGCCATTGATGTGGACCACGACGACCCATCCAACGCCCAGGGAAGTGGGCATCCAGCCACTCACGGACAACAAGAGCGAAGTGCGGAGGGGCGCCATCTTGCATAAATATCAGATCGTCGATGTTCTCCCATGTGCTGACAACCGGCCAGACCTCGTTTCGCAACATAGCAAGGTACCGCTCAGCATTCATGGTGTTGCGCAGAAGGGCTGGATGCCCACTTCCCTGGGCGTTGGATAGGTCGTCGTGGTCCACATCAATGGCCAGCCAGGAGCCCCGACTTGACACCGTGCGACTTCTTTCTTTGGGGGTGGGTAAAGGAAGAAGTCTACCGCACCAAACCGATGACATTGGAAGAACTGGAGGACCGAATTCGGGAAGTCATGTCCTCCATCCCGCCGGAGTTCCTGCTAAAGTCAGTGGACGCCATTCCTGGGCGGCTCCAGAAGCTGGTGGAAAGAGTTGGAGCCCACATTGAATTTTAGAGAAAACCTACCATGTATGCCTACCTTTTCATATTATTTCTTCTGAAATAAATGGATAATATACGTATTTTTTACCAATCCAAAATAGGGAGCTACTTTCCGCCCACCCTGTATATATATACAGGGTGGGCGGAAAGTAGCTCCCTATTTTGGATTGGTAAAAAAATATGTATATTATCCATTTATTTCAGAAGAAATAATATGAAAAGGTAGGCATACATGGTAGGTTTTCTCTAAAATTCAATGTGGGCTCCAACTCTTTCCACCAGCTTCTGGAGCCGCCCAGGAATGGCGTCCACTGACTTTAGCAGGAACTCCGGCGGGATGGAGGACATGACTTCCCGAATTCGTCCTCCAGTTCTTCCAATGTCATCGGTTTGGTGCGGTAGACTTCTTCCTTTACCCACCCCAAAGAAAGAAGTCGCACGGTGTCAAGTCGGGGCTCCTGGCTGGCCATTGATGTGGACCACGACGACCTATCCAACGCCCAGGGAAGTGGGCATCCAGCCCTTCTGCGCAACACCATGAATGCTGAGCGGTACCTTGCTATGTTGCGAAACGAGGTCTGGCCGGTTGTCAGCACATGGGAGAACATCGACGATCTGATATTTAGTTCCTGCTAAAGTCAGTGGACGCCATTCTGGGCGGCTCCAGAAGCGTGGAAAGAGTTGGAGCCCACATTGAATTTTAGAGAAAACCTACCATGTATGCCTACCTTTTCATATTATTTCTTCTGAAATAAATGGATAATATACGTATTTTTTTACCAATCCAAAATAGGGAGCTACTTTCCGCCCACCCTGTATATATATACAGGGTGGGCGGAAAGTAGCTCCTATTTTGGATGGTAAAAAAAATACGTATATTATCCATTTATTTCAGAAGAAATAATATGAAAAGGTAGGCATACATGGTAGGTTTTCTCTAAAATTCAATGTGGGCTCCAACTCTTTCCACCAGCTTCTGGAAGCCCAGGAATGGCGTCCACTGATTTAGCAGGAACTCCGGCGGATGGAGGACATGACTTCCCGAATTCGGTCCTCCAGTTCTTCCAATGTCCTCGGTTTGGTGCGGTAGACTTCTTCCTTTACCCACCCCCAAAGAAAGAAGTCGCACGGTGTCAAGTCGGGGCTCCTGGCTGGCCATTGATGTGGACCACGACGACCCATCCAACGCCGGGAAGTGGCATCCAGCCACTCACGGACAACAAGAGCGAAGTGCGGAGGGGCGCCATCTTGCATAAATATCAGATCGTCGATGTTCTCCCATGTGCTGACAACCGGCCAGACCTCGTTTCGCAACATAGCAAGGTACCGCTCAGCATTCATGGTGTTGCGCAGAAGGAACGGGCCCACAACCTGATCTGAGGTCATACCAGTCCACATCAATGGCCAGCCAGGAGCCCCGACTTGACACCGTGCGACTTCTTTCTTTGGGGGTGGGTAAAGGAAGAAGTCTACCGCACCAAACCGAGGACATTGGAAGAACTGGAGGACCGAATTCGGGAAGTCATGTCCTCCATCCCGCCGGAGTTCCTGCTAAAGTCAGTGGACGCCATTCCTGGGCGGCTCCAGAAGCTGGAGGAAAGAGTTGGAGCCCACATTGAATTTTAGAGAAAACCTACCATGTATGCCTACCTTTTCATATTATTTCTTCTGAAATAATGGATAATATATGTATTTTTTTACCAATCCAAAATAGGGAGCTACTTTCCGCCCACCCTGTATATATATATAGATATATATATATATATATATATATATATATATATATATACATACACACACACACACACACACAATATACAGGGCGTCCCAAAAAATGTATACACACTTCAACAGCTGATAGCTCAATTGATGTTTCTTTCTTTCCAAGTTAAACCCATTAGAATTAATAATGGCAGTCAGACTAAGCTTTGAACAAGGAAATTCATTCTAAAATGCTACTGGAAGTGTGAAAACGCAGTTGAAGTGCAAAGACAGTTTAGGAGGAGTTTCAAACAGATCACCAACGCGACTTACCATCACTCGAATTAGAGATAAGTTTGAAGCCGATGGAACTGTTCAGAATGTCCACAAGAAGCGTTCCGGAAGACCGGACATCGACAAGCCCCACAAAGCAAAAAAGAGTACTGGAAACGTATCACCAAAGTCCAAGAAAATCTGTGCGGCAAGCGAGTCGTGAGGTAGGAATTTCAGAACCGTCTGTCCAAACGCATTTTGAAGCGCTGTCAATGGAAAAGTTACATTCCAAGATTAGTCCATGCTATTAATGAAGATGATGATCCGGACCGAAGAGTGGAGTATTGCGAGTGGTACTTGGCACGATGTGGATGTGGATTGGACGAAGGGGTTTCGTAGAATACCCTCCGCGTTCACCAGACCTCACACCACTAGACTTTTTTTATGGGGATACTTAAAAGACAAAGTCTACGCTATAAAACCTGCAACAGTCGCTGAATTGAGAGCAGCCATTGAACGAGAATGCACACAAATACCAAACGAAATGTTTCGTGATGTTTGCGATTCCATTGCTTCGCGTTATCAGCAGTGCCTGGACCAGAACGGACGTCAGTTTGAAAACAGGCGTTGACAAAACAATTAAATAATGTCTGTAGATTCTATTACATTTTGAAAATGAAATGTATTTTAATAAACACTGCCTTTATAATTATTTAAAGTGTGTATACATTTTTTTGGGACGCCCTGTATATATATATATATATATATGATGAATAAACCACGAAGGAAAAAAGAAAAACAAAGGGTGCTCAAGCGCTGTGTTTCTTTTTCCTTCGTGGTTTTATTCATCATAAATACTTTTCACGTGTCACTTTCGTGAAATAATTTTTCATATATAATATATATATATATATATATATAATATATATATATAATATATATTAATTTATATATATTTATATATATATATATTTATATATATATATATATATATATAATTATATATATAATTATATATATATATTTATATATATTATATATAATATATATAATTATATATATAATTATATATTATATTATATATATATATATAATATATATATATATATATATATATATATATATATTTATTTAATAATATATATATATTTTTAGGGTGGCGAAAAAGTCAGGAATCATAGGCACATTTTAATATAATAATTTGTGTTTTATATATGCGTTTTGTTCTTCTCAGATTTGTTGTTGAACCTATGGCACAGAAATTGACAATAGATGAACGGGTGGAGATAGTTTTAATGTGTGCGAGTCGTGGTAACACACACCGATCAGTTGCTACTGCTTTTAATGACAAACACCCTGAGAGACCGAAAGTTGTTCAGGCATCAGTTGGAAAACTGTTCACTCGCTTCAAAGAAACGGGAAGTGTTCATGATCGGCCGCGTAGTGGCCGGCCAAAAAGTTCAACCGATGCAGCAACATCACTAACGATACTCAATCACCTCGAAAACAGCCCACCTAAGTCCTCAAGAAAGTTATCGCAGGAAACGGGTGTTTCCAGAAGATACATTCAACGAATTCTTGCAACAAATCGTTTCCACCCCTACAAAGTCCAACTCGTTCAAGAACCGCAGGGTGACGACACAGACCGTCGTGTAGAGTTCTGCCAGTGGTTTCTACAACATCGACAGTTTCAACGAAGGATCATGTTCAGCGACGAGGCGATATTTCACCTCAGCGGTCGTGTCAATACGCATAATGCACGCTATTGGGCCAATGAGAAACCCCACTGGATGGAGGAAGGACACGCGCAATTCGATCCACGAATTATGGCGTGGGCTGCGCTCCTGGGGGATCGGTTAGTTGGTCCGTACTTTTTCGACGGCAATGTAACAACGGGTGAAACATATCTGCATACGCTGCAAACATTTCTAATGCCCATACTGGACGACATTCCATTGGCAGAACGGGCGGAGATGCGGTTTCAGCAGGATGGAGCACCACCACATTTCGCAACCATCGTCCGGAGCTCTTTAGATGAAACATTCCCAAGCGAGTGGATCGGACGGCGAGGGCCAGTCGAATGGCCACCTAGGTCTCCAGACCTCACGCCTCTTGACTTTTTCTTGCGAGCCATCTCAAGTTGGTAGTCTATGCTGATCGACCCAGAACCATACGTTCTCTAAAGGATAAAATCACATCCGAGTACCAATGTGTCAAGGAATGTTCAAACATCACGCATTCAAAGCGTCAGAAATTGTTTCCAAGTGGAAGGCCACCAATTCGAACATTTATTGTAATTTAATAAAATGTGCCTACGGTTCCTGACTTTTGCGCCACCTGTATATTACTTGTCAAATTGGTATTTACTCTTAATTAATTCCTATAACTATTATAATGACCAAGATATAATGTACACTACTTATATCAGTGGTTCCCAACCTTTTTTGTATGGTTACCCAAAACCCAATTCTAATCCAGCTCCATTACCCCAATCAACAAATAATATTTTTTATACAGTCTGCATTATCACACTTTTATAACTTCCGGATCGCGGGTAATTACCCCACAAAATAGGTGTCATTACTAGGGATGCACCGGAACCAGAATATAAAGTTCCGGCCGGAACCGGAACTTTAAGTGTTGCTTAAACAACGAAAAAAAATCTGTTTTATAGGACACCCAGAAATGCTAGTATGATATTATGCCTTTATGATCTACATTATGTGAAAGAAAAAATACGAAGCATTAAGAATTGCTTTTGTTACATCATGGATTGGAGGAAGAATAAGAACATTAATAAGAACATGTTTTAATTCATGAAACATTAACCAATATCACATAAAAAGTCCCGGTTCCGGCCGGTTATTTTGATAAAGTTCCGGCAGGAACAGGAACTTCACAAAAATTGAGGTACCGGTCGGAACTAAGTTCCGGTGCACCCCTAGTCATTACCCCCATTGAGGTAATTTACCCCTAGGTTGGGAACCGCTTATATAAACTATAAATTCGTTTGGGCCGAAAATATTACCGTACATCAACGATCCTCAACCGGATGCCGCATAAAAAAGCGCCATAAACAAAAACTGACAAACAGATAATGAGATATCAGTCTCACAAAAGGACCATTCCGCGAAAATTAGTTACGAAGCTAATCTATGCGTAGCAGTATCGGTTAGCGACATTTGGAAAGCGCCGAATAATCCTCAAACACCAGGTACAAAAGAGCCACTGAATGATGAAATAAAACGAATGACGGTATTCATTCATTATTGAGCTACGATTTCTTTCGCAAATTGATACTGTTTCTCGTTGTATAATGCCTTCGAGTCCGATACACATCGGCCTTTTTTTGATATTGATACGCGCGTTTTTGAGAACAGTTAACCCAAAAGTTTTAGGCAGTGATTTCAACATTTGTTTTACGTTGGAAGCAAATTACGTTATACTAATTATTTCCCGGAGAACTGTCTAAATAAAGTTAAGATATCTTTCTATAACACTAACAAAAGAGAAGAAAGAATTTAAAAACATACTCTTTGCTATAATAAAAAAAATTCATTCTCCTCAATACGTGTAAAGATTGTAATTTAGTAAGGGGTATTACAGGGTGTCCCATAAGTCCGGTATCATAGGAAAATTTATTTTAAATTACATTTACAAAATTAATACATTACAACTAAAACAAATGTTCAAATTGATGTCTTGTTTTGGAACCTTTTATATGTTGCGGGTAGAATAACGCGTAATGGTTAATATGAAAGCGAGTTACACTCCTGAGGAAAAAGCGGCCTTGAGAGTGTAACTCGCTTCCATATTAGCCATTGCGTGTTATTCTACCGCAACAAAAAAAAAGTCCCAAAAAAGACAAATTTGAACATTTGTTTTGCTTCTAATGTATTACTTTCGTAAATTTAATTTAAAATAAATTTTCCTGAAACTGGTCTTATGAGACACCCTGTATATCGATCAAACGAGCAAAACTGTCCGCTAGAACGAAACGGCATAAATATTGTATTCGCACAGTTACTGAATCTAGCGCCATATTTGTTCATGTACGTAATAATAATAATAATTCATGCGTCTTGTTTTGAAATAATAATAATAATAATAATATAATGTTGAAAGAAATATAAGTGAAGCATCGTGTACTTATATTAACCCAATATGGACAACTGTTACATACTGTATTTCTAACCTTTCATATACACGCATTTATTATAACTTAACCCTAGAGAAAATTCTGTCCATATAGGGTTAAGCATACTATTAATTTTTACGTTTGTTCCGGTACATACGTAGAACTTGATGGTTGTATTTCCAACCTTAATTTTAATCGGTATAGAAACAGTTTCCCACTATCTTTCAATAATTTGAAAGATTAGATTCTTGGTGAGGGGTTTCTGATAAGGCAGATTATATTATATAATTGAAAAGAATATTCTAGAATGTGCATTTATCCATTTTTAAAATAATTTCAATAACTGCGGGAATGTATGAAATTGACAATATCCCGTTAAAATACCTTTTGCCTCTAATCAACTCTCGTTAATCATGCGCTAATCTTTTTGTTTTTGTGTCCCGTTGTATATATTTTTGTCATCTCGTCTTCTCTCTTCATTCCTCGACGAGGTGTACTGCTGAATACACGAAAGGTCTTGGAATCATTTTCTTTTTTCTTGTGGGTTTGCAGTTGCCGACTCTTCTAATGAAGTTGAACTCTTTCGCTCAAAATTTCGCCTCCAAATCAACTCTAGGACGATTCCAGTGCTGTTCCTCCATCTCCCCCCCTAACTCAATTACACCCGAAATTAGAATCTCTTCCAAAGATGTTTTTCTGCCCTGTCTGGGCTCAACTCTAAGAAGGCGTACGGTCCTGATGATGTCCCTCCTGTTGTGAAGAGCTGTGCTTCTGTGCTGACACCCTACCGAGGCAAACTTCAGTCTGTCTTTCATTTGGTACTTCACCTTCCCGCTGGAAGTTCGCTTTCATTCAACCTGTCCCCAAGAAGGGTGACCGCTCTCAACTCTCCAACTACCGTCCAACTGTTTTGATTTCTCGCTTTTCTAAAGTTTCCGAGTCTATCCTTAATAGGGAGATTCTTAAACACTTCTCTTCTCACAATCTATTTCAAATCGTCAGTATGGGTTCCGCATGGGATGCTCTACTGGCGATCCTCTTCCATATATCTCTGACTCTTGGTCATCCTCCTTTCGGGATTCCAGTGACGTATCGAAAGCTTTTGATAGTCTGGCACAAATTTTTAATTTACAAATTGCCCTCCTTCAGTTTTTATCGTTCTATCTGTGCCTTCATCTCTAATTTTCTTTCTGGACGATCTATATCTGCGGTTGGTGATGGCCACTACTGTTCTCCTAATGCTATTAATAGCGGTGTTCCTCAGGGTTCTGTCCTGTCACCCGCTCTTTACCTTTTATTTATCAACCATCTATTAAGTCGCACTTCTAGTACAGGGTGTCTCAATATACATGCAACCCATGTCACTGCTAATAATTCTGCCAATATTAATGTTCTCGTTCTATTTTTTCAGATTTGAAGAGAGGAGACGATAACAACTAATAATTATCAATCAAAGTGTCTTGGACAAAGGAGGAAAAATTTTTTTGCGTCACTACTTATTTGGAGACGAATCATTCAAAACTGTGCAAGCGAAATTTCGCACGAAGTTCAACTTCAACAATTATCCCCAGAAAAGCCAAATTTATCGTTGGGCACACAATTTCAAGCACAGGATCAGTAAACAATCTCAACAAGAAAGCAGAAACACCAGATTTGGCAGGAAGGTGACTGCAAGATCTCCTGACAATGTGAATGCGGTGAGAGATTCTGTCGGAAGGAGTCCGAAAAAGTCAATCCGAAGACGTTGCCAAGATCTGGGTCTTTCCGTGCGTCAGTGCAAAGAATCTTGATCAAGGATCTTCAGCTGTACCCATACAGGATCCAGATCAAGCATAAACTTACACCAGCTGACATGGCAAAACGTGTTGTGATGTGCCGGTGGTTCGAGAACAAGATCGAAGAGGATCCTGACTTTCTTGATGTTTGGTTCAGCGACGAAGCACACTTCTTGCTCAGTGGGTATGTCAATAGCAAGAACAATGTGTTCTGGGGCACACAAGCCCCAGACGAGTGCTTCAGAGGCCCTTGCACTCTGTGCAGGTGTCAGGGTGATTGACACTTCGCTCGTCGGCTTCAAGTGTGTGTGTGTGTGTGCAGCGCAACGGCGGTCATTTGGAACATGTGCTCTAATAAAGTATCCTTTGATCTAGAGACCTCAAATCTTCAGTTTTAATTGTTATCATATCAGCTTCCAGGAAATGTAATCTTTTTGGAGTTTATTTTCTGAGTAATAAATTATTATCATGTCAATGGGTTCCATCTATTTTGAGACACCCGGTACTATCCATTTCTATGCCGATGATTCCACCCTTCACTTCTCCACCCACTTTACAAAGAGTCCCTCTGAACAGACTTCATGCTTCGCGTAGGACGGCTATGGTGCACCCGATCTTTCTACTAGCTCTGATTTGGGTAGAGAAAAACCTTGTTGCTTTCAGTACTTTCAAAAACTCAGTTTCTTCATCCGTCTACTCGTCACAATCTTCCACACGACTATCCATCCCATTATCTTCAACGATACACAACTCAATCCTCTCTCTCTCTCTCTCTCTCTCTCTCTCTCTCTCTCTCTCTCTCTCTCTCTCTCTCTCTCTCTCTCTCTCTCTCTCTCTCTCTCTCTCTCTCTCTCTCCTCTCTCTCTCTCTCTCTCTCTCTCTCTCTCTCTCTCTCTCTCTCTCTCTCTCTCTCTCTCTCTCTCTCTCCTCTCTCTCTCTCTCTCTCTCTCTCTCTCTCTCTCTCTCCTCTCTCTCTCTCTCTCTCTCTCTCTCTCTCTCTCTCTCTCTCTCTCTCAAAAAAAAAAGAATTTTGACCTGTGGCCACGTTATTTATTACCGTAATCGCTCAATGCACACACAAACGAATTTTTTTTTTTTCGTTTGGGCGGGAGTCAGTCACGAGGGTTTGACCTGTTCTAAACTTTTTTCAGATGCCTACTGTATTTCGATTGAATATATATTTTAACTCGTGATAATTTGTGCACACTATATTGCACTTTTTTACATGCAATGAATTCATTTAAAAAAAAAAAAAAAAAAAAAAAGGCCAACATCACAGATCTAAATCTCTGACTTATCTGTTGGTTTACTTAAAATAGTGTGTTTAAACAATCTACACACAATAGAAGTGAAAGCATCAAGTGAACAATAAATTTCTCAGATTTCAACAGATACTCTGTACAGAGTACGACAAAATTATGTTGTTCGTGGCAAAATGTTAATGAACTGAGAGGACATTACATACAGCATGTTTTGTACTGATGGATTAATTACTCATGTGTAGAGAAGGTACAGTGAAAATTTAATGTTTTTATTTCAGTTAATAAAAAATACAAATCTTTTAAATTGTCAATGTTTGAAAAATCACCCGAGATTTCCATATATATATATATATATATATATATAGTAGACGTTTCGTGCTCCCTCGTGATCTCCATCGCACAGAGACAGGCACACCCGGCTCATCGGGAACCGTCCTGAGCCATGTATGTACAGTATAGTAGTTTTGTATGTGAAACTTTATGCTTTAAAGTCTTTAACAACGAAAATGAGAAACCAATTTATTCAGCAATTTATAACGGCAAAAGTGTCCTTTTATGACGACATCGAGTGTTTCTCCTTAACTGACGCCAATCGGAGTTTCATTCTGTCTCGAAACTCCGATTGGCGTCATTAAAGGAGAAGACTAACAAATCCAATCAAAATCCGGGGGTACATCACAACACCGCTTCTCGTTCGATCGCGAAATTAAGTAACATTAGTTCTGGGTGGTAGTTGGATGTGTGACGGTCCTCCGTGTCCAGATGATACAAGGACCCACGGTTCGGATCCCACGCAAAGCAGTAGGTTCCACCCCAAAAACAACCAAAATCCTCGATTTTCACAGGCGAAGTCGTGCCATCAATTCTCATTTATTTCATCTCATCCAATCGGAAGATGCTTTATTGGAATGAATTCTATTGCCTTTGTTTTATTTGAGTTTGATACACTCTTGCAAGACATCATCGGGTATTTTAAGACCAATTTCGAAGAAAATAAAAAGATTTTAATGCCTCTAATATTTATTACCATCAGTGTGTGTTTTCACTTTTAAGAGAAGCTGGCGCATGTACACAAGAAATCGTTGCTTGGAAGCTTACGTCCGAGATAACGGAAAAGTAGAGTTAGCGCAAAGGCTTTAAGGCTTAAAAGAGTTATTAATTTGCCAGACAAAAGATATATCATCCCACAGAAAACAGTCACAGGGTTTTATGTCTGGTGATCTGGCCGGCCGAGAGATGGGCCCCCCACGGCCAATCCACCGATTTGGGAAATGCATACCAATTTCATAATTTGTGTATACTGTACAATAATCTGACATCTGACAACTACCACGTGAAACTTTATTACTTTCACAGATGGCGCAAAAACGCAAAGTATTTTTATGTGAGAGAGCAGTTGTAAAGTTAATTTGTGTACACCCTGTACATTATTTCAATTTAGACAATATTCAACTTTTAAGGTTTAAAATGGTTCAACTCTGAATCAAACTGGTTTTAATTTTTCACTTTTTTTCACCATAATTTTTACTAGTTTAATGTTTGAAAATGTTCACACATTTTCATATCAATTTGACCGAAAGCAAAAATATATTTTCAGCAGTTACAGAAAAATGTACGACTAAAATACTTTTTAACCTCGTCAAATACAATTTATACCAAGTCAATCTAACTATTTCATACTATCCTAACGGCTGAATTCAATTATGATGCATTTTGGTAACGGGAAACACCCGAAAACCCCCTATCGCCCAAGAAGGGCGTGAGCGTAACCCCCGCATCACCTGATCCCCAATGGGGCTGCCATAACGGTGGATGTGGAAAGGAATAAAGCAAATGAACAAAATAAAATTTTATAAACACAATTCGACTATAATCTTATTACCGTATCCACAACACTAAGGACATTCACCATGTTCATATAAGACAAGATATACCGCGATAATAAAGAAATTCAATCTCTAAACAAAATGTTTTTCTTCATTAACCAGCACTAAATGCAAAACACTTATATTTTATCTTAAACGGGTGGTCGAGTTATATAAATGAGAGAGAGACGACAACGTTACACGAATTAGGTTTTCCACAAACTTCACCCCCCCCCCCCAAACAATACCTCCAAATTACACTTTAGTAGGGTTCATGTTGCACTGTCTGAATGTACACCTCCGCCACTATGCAGTAACTACTTCGTTAAGGATTCGCCCAAAGTTATGGACTAGCACTTTCATTAACTCTGATTTGGAAGTTGGGTTAAGTTGACAAAATTGGTCTGTCTATAATGCGAGGGTGGTTACAGCATGACGGGAAATAGACGGACTCGCGTACTATCGCCGTTGTCTCGTTCGGGTTTTCAAATTCAGGGGCGCCCGTAAGCGACCTTTCGTGACACTTTTACGAATCGAAGTTTATAAAATGGGTAGAAATGAGACTAAAATTGGAGTGAAAAGCGGTGTGACGTGGATCATCATCGAATGCGAGAAGGGAGAAAAGTTAATAAAGCTATTTACTGCTAACGAAGGACTGACGGCAGAGTGGCGGGACATACGCTCAAATACTCAGCACGTGTCATACTCACGACTTTAGCTTCGCTGTAATCCAACCTTTGGCTTACTTTTAACATTTTTAAAATTACTTTACCAGTTATGAAAATGAAAAATGAAAAAAAATTATTCCAAATATTTTCATATATTTTTATACATCATCGAGGAATGAACCACCAGAAAGGAAGGTAGTTTATAACTGATAAATATTAAATACGATAACCTCCACTAACCTGAGCACTAACATTAAATTTAATTTTAGCGAAAATTCATCTCCTTATACAAAATATACATTCAAGGGCAGCTACTTCATGATAAAACTTGTACAACTGTCATATACACCTCTCAATCATATCCATTTTTAATTAAAATTTTAGCACTTCTCAAGTTACACTACATTTGGTTATAATCATATTCATTTGTACCATAATAAACAAAGCATCCCAGAACTGTTTTGCACAAGTACTTCTGTTGCTAATAAATTGATTTTTTCATACTTTCTTCTTTTCCTCAAAGTATAATATATATTTTGCGTAGCAAAAGCCCCCTCAAACAAACCTGGAGGGTAGGGGGAGGGGTGACTGGAAGGACGGGTGTTACCTTCCCTGGTTCTCCCTTATCGTGTATAGTAAACTTGGTGCAGATTACCCAAGCCGTTTAGGTGTATAAATGAGCAAGCAAGCGCGCGCGCGCGCGCACACACACACACATTCCGTTCCAAAATTTGAACCTCTAATTTGGAGACGAGAACAATCACAGGATAAAAGTTGTAGGTTAACGCTCTCTTCTCAAAGGAGAGGGCCCCGATTCGAATCCTAGTGGGGAATAATTTTGAATATGGAAGAATGCTATGCGCGGTTTATATATATGATTGAACTCAGAATGGTCCCCTGAGGTTTCTCATGATACACAGACCGTGTATGGAACAAGGAACTTCTAGGAAAATTAAATCCACTATAGTCCGAATAAGTAATGGTAAATGACACACTATAGTTTTTTCTTTTTCATGATGTTAGCCCGACGTGGGCAACGGGTCACTCGCAGAGGCCCCAAATATATAGCTTCCCTCCACCAGCTATCGGGCTAACTCATGAAAAAGAAAAAAACTATAGTGTGTCATTTACCACTACTTATTCGGACGAAAGTAGATTTAATTTCCCAGAAGAGTTCCTTGTTCCATGCACGGTCTGTGTGTATCATATTACTTACTTACTTACTTATATAAATAAATAAATAAATAAATAAATAAATATATATATATATCGTAAAGAACGACGCTTGTATAGGAGATATTCCGCGCAAGACGAGAGAGAGAACGAAACAAATAAAAAAATGAGGTAACCACCCGGGAATCGAACCCGGGATCTTCCGATTGCCGGTCAGATGCGATACCATTACACCATCGGCCTCACTCTTCCAAATGCCGTAATTCATCTACATACTCGCAGAAACCAATGCCCAAGGGGGCACCTCCCGCATGCCGTAACATATATACATTCAACTTCACTGCAAAGAACATGCAGTATAAATAACGTAAAGAACGACGCTTGATAGGAGATATTCCGTGCAAGACGAGAGAGAGAGAGAACGAAACAAATGCGCGGAATATCTCCTATACAAGCGTCGTTCTTTACGTTATTTACACTGCGTGTTCTTTGCAGTTGAATATATATATATATATACATACCGGGTGTCCGAGAATTATCTGTACAATTTTTGGCTGTTATTAAAAGTCAACCATGGAGTGTAGAAATTCCAGTGTTGTCCATTTTACAGAGAAACTCATTAAGTTTTTTCTGATAACAAGTTTGACAAGTTTTTTTCTTTTTTGTACGCGGGTGACAGACATTGATGATTTAAAAGCAAGAATCACAGCTGCTATTGAGCGAATTGATGTGGCTATGCTGCAGCGTACATGGCAACATTTGGATTATCGATTGGATGTTTTGCGAATCACTGATGGTGCACAAACTGCACATATCGAATGTTTGTAACAACGTTACCTTAATAAAAGGAACTTTTGAAAATACAGATTCTAAATAATCTTGTTTAAGAATTTTACGTGTGTTATCAAGAATTTTATTAAAAGATGAAATTACAGATAATTTTCGGACACACTGGAATTTCTAAAAAACTTATCAAAACTTGGTATCAGAAAAAACTTAATGAGATTCTCTGTAAAATGGGACAACACTGGAATTTCTACACTTCATGGTTGACTTTTAATAACAGCCAAAACTTGTACAGATAATTCTCGGACATCCTGTGTGTATATATATAATATATATATATATATATTATATATATATATATATATATATATATATATATATAGGCTATCATCCTCATACGAACATTTCGTACTCACACGTTTAAAAAGCACTACAAATCAATACCGCAACTATTTTAACAAGTTATCTACCTTCACAATGGGTACAGTTAGCGCAGCACAACATGGAGTGGGTCTCACTGAACGTAGAGTTAAGTAAAATCATCTCTCAGACTAAAAGATGTCGACTTAAATGTCACCTCTTCCAAAATCAATATGAAAGAACCGTTTCACGCACACAATCTATATTTGTGTTTAATAAATTAAGAATTTTTAAGTAACGCGGAGAGAGAAGCGTCCTCTCCTAAACGCATTAGCATCTATCACAAATTCAATAATTACCCATTTCGCAATAACCAACTGGAACGAACTCAAAATGACCACATTTGAAAAAACACCCATTATAAATACAACAATTTCTAACTATTTTATAAGATAAGAAAGCGCAGAGTAATTAATTTCACCATTCCAATATGTAGCGAACTTCAAACATTTTCTTGACGCGTTGAAATATATTATTATTTTAGCGTGAACATAGTTCCGAAATCATCATTTTATATCTTTATCAGACTCTCGTTCTACCTTACATATTGTGTACTGTACGAGATATTAACTTGAACCTATTTATCTGCGTACGAGTGTAATTTTCACAGAGTGAAAACTGTTGAAGTTGAAGATCAAAGATGTTATGAAAATGTCACATTTCATATTCATTCAAAAATATACGAAAGAAACTACTAATTTATAATGATTTAACAAACACTTTGTATTTAACTCAACACATTCACTCCTACCTAACTAGGAGTAAAACTAGGCAAGCTATCCCTCAATTTGATAGGGCTTATCTTAGATTTAAAAAAAAAGTCTACGTACATTAAAAAATAAACTCCCAACATCGGTGTCCTCACTTCGCTTATATAGGAAAAGGGTGTTACCCACTAAAATAGTTAATAATAGTAGTAATATTCGTATAATGAAGATACTGCTATTAATGACAGCGCCAGAACTGGTAATAATTTTTATGATAAAAATAATAACATTGAGAGGTTAGCTTTAATTTAATCCGAGAGCTCAGTGAGGCCAAAGGTTAAGAACCTATACACTATATGGTAAAATAAGTAGATACTGCAAAATCTTTAAGTGTCTCCAATTAAACTGGTGTAATACAGGGTGTTTACAAAGTCCCCATCTATTTCAGTGAAAACGTAGCAAAAAGGATAAAATTCAATAACAATATAATAGAAGGCATACATTTAATGAATACTTAAGCCAGAGCTTTCCAAACTGGTGTGTCGCGACACATTAATGTTTTTTGTATTTTGAAAATTTTGATTTTCTATCAACAAAATCGGCTACAAGATAAACCACCTACTGAAAAATTATCTCATATTTGATATTTGATAACAAAAATTAATTAATGTGTCGTGAAAAATTGTTATGCTTAAATAGTTTGTCGCCAACGTTAAAAGTTTGGAAAGCTCTGACTTAAGCATATGAGTCTACACTACATGAGCACCATCAGTATCTCTACAGAGTTCGAATCTGTCAGCAGCATTCCGGAACACATTTTGGAGCATGACAAGGGGTTATTTTTGTAATTGCTGTTACGATACGAGCACGTAAACTTCGCAGATCCGTAACCCTCGTTTGATAGACGTTTGATCTGATAAAGCCACATGCAAATAAATCCAAGGGCGTTAGGTCAAGAGATCGAGCCGCCCGGGCGTTGCCTCCACGTCCGATCCACCGATTTGGAAATCGTTCATTTAGGTACTCTCGAACAATGTTTGCGTAATGACAAGGTGCCCCATCTTGTTGGAATACGACGGTGTTTAAAATGCCGTCTGAATGAAGCTGGGACATTTACGTGCTCATATCGTAACAACAGTTACAAAAATAACCCCTTTCATGCTCCAAAATGTGTTCCGCAATGCTGCTGACAGATTCGAACTCTGTAGAGATACTGATGGTGCTCATGTAGACTCATATGCTTAAGTATTCATTAAATGTATGCATTCTATTATATTGTTATTGAATTTTACCCTTTTTGCTACGTTCTCACTGAAATAGATAGGGACTTTATAAACACCCTGTATTTATTCAACGAGTGAAGAATTTCTCTCTCCACTAAATTCGTTTCTATATACAGTGTCCCCCATAAGTCCAGTCTCATAGGAAATTTTATTTTACCATTTGTTTTCGTTCTAATGTATTGCTTAAATCAGTGGTTCCCAACCTTTTCACCACAAAGGACCCCTTTTATTTTTATTTTTTTCCCACGGACCCCATGTTTTTGAAAGATTTCGTCTACCAAACAAACTGTTTTTATTAACTAATAATTAATTCATTTTCTCATTTTTCACTATCAAATAAAGGACAGAGTATGCAATTAAAATACAGCCTATTAAAAAAAGTATTAATAATTCCAGCCAAGAGCAAGGAAACTTGAAATTTTAGCCTAAGCTCCCTTATCGTGGGTAAATGTACGATTTCCATTGGAGCCTCTCGAAATATTGAAAGCTCACGGACCCCCAGTACTACCTTCGCGGACCCCAGGGGTCCGGGGACCCTAGGTTGGGAACCACTGGCTTAAATTGTAAATTTAATTTAAAATAAAATTCCCTACGAGACCGGACTTATGGGACACCCCGTATATCCGATATTAATGCTCACATTTGAAAGAAAGGTCACGACCCACTTATTACAAAGGAGAAAAAAGACACGATGGAATGGTGTCACGATATCTGCTGACCCTCGAGAGATCATCTTCACTCGTTTTACTTCCGCAGACTTCATTTTTATGAAATGGTTTAAGTTTTTCTCGCAAAGACGGAAGAGAACGCAAACGATATTTTCAAAACTCATCACTCAAAATCGCATCACAATCTTTTTTTTTTTTTTTTTTTTTTACATGCTTAAATGAATACAAATGGTTACGCAAGTCGCCCGCCTTATTCCAGATCGATCTTACGCAAATATATGGATTTCAAATGAAAATAAAAAATTTGCTCAATATTTCAAAACGTCTGCGAGTGACTAACGCATAACATATACATTTCATATTCTCGGTGAAATTACTACACGCGTAACGTAACTCGATTTCTGCCTAACAATTAATTAAATTAATTAAATGTTTCCACTAACTGAAGAACGTAAAATGTAAATATTATTTGGACATACTTTACTTCTTCATTAAAGTTACATTCATTTAACGCACTTACAAATTAAAATAAAAGAAAAATAATCAAAATAATTCAACATTTACATTCGTTCAAAAGCTACAAATACATTTCCGTGTGATATATATATTATATATATATATATTATAATATATATATATATATATATAAATATATATATACACACACACAAACACACACACACCTTCCATTCGCACAAAATTTCGCCACATGTCTTCCATTCGTACAAATTTCGCCACGTCTCAAAAAAAAAAGTCAGAATGGTAAAAACATTGTAAAAAAAACTGTTCGTTGTATTAAGAGATTTTTTACAAAATTTGCATAGTAACTAAGCATCGCAAAAACACTTTCAGAAAATTCATTAAATAGAATGTTAATTAAATATTCAATACATTTTACCAGTGCGAAGAAAGAAAGAAAACTTCAAACGACGACGACGTATGAGCAAACACGCTAGTTTGCCTCGAACTTCGTCGGCTCACGAGTAATGAAGGGAAACTGACTGCGTAAAACATTTCATACATTCATATTCTCTTAAAATTAGGAAATGGAATTTAAGAGTTTAAATGATGCCAGACAGTTTTTAGCAAATTTTGAGTACTTACCCGATGGCACGTCCAACTCGCCCTTCTGAGCCGACTTGGATGGCGTGCGGAGGGCAGAGAGGGGCGCGAACCCTTCCTTCTCGTGCGCGTGCGCCAGTCTGACATAAACCCAGTCGGCGGCATCCCTCGGCGGAGGCACTGACGGCG
Organism: Bathynomus jamesi; assembly: GCA_023014485.1. Classification (NCBI taxonomy): domain Eukaryota; kingdom Metazoa; phylum Arthropoda; class Malacostraca; order Isopoda; family Cirolanidae; genus Bathynomus; species Bathynomus jamesi. The sequence goes on from JAJOZX010000072.1 coordinate 655,286, forward strand.
AATCCTGAAGAACTTCCACCTGCTGTCCTCGGGATAATGAAAGATCGCCTGACGCAGTAGCTTCGAAGTCTTCTACGACCCATGCAGATTCAGAGACCCCCTACGCAAAAATAAAAGTTATTTCCTTTGTACGATATATATATATATATATGTTAGGTAAAATTATTATAATCTGCCCTATCACCAAAAGAGAATGGACGTGTGGCTGAAACTGTGCCAAATTCAACCCTCAAGCATGATACTTCCAAAACAATAGTACCTTCAAACCATAATGTCACTAGTTCTTTGTAACTGGTTTCAGTAACATTTTGCGAAATAAACCGACCCAAATTTACAAATAATATAATAATAAATAATAATAATAATAATATAATAATAATAATAATAATAATAACAACAATATAAATAATCTACCCATTCTGAAGATGGTGTTGGGTAAAAAGATTACTCATCACTCGTTGGTCAGGTTCATGGTCTCTAGTGTACAGGTATTTACAAAGTCCTATCTATTTCAGTGAAACGTAGCAAAAAAGGGTAAAATTCAATAACAATATAATAGAAGGCATACATTTAATGAATACTTAAGCATATGATTTTACGCGAGCGCCATCAGTATCGCTACAGAGTTCGAATCTGTCAGCAGCATTGCGGAACACATTTTGGAGCATGACAGGGGTAATTTTTGTAACTGCTGTTACGATACGAACACGTAAATGTCCCAGCTTCATTCAGATTACATTTTAACCGCCGTCGTCTTTCAACATGGGGCACCTTGTCATTACGCAAACACTGTTCGGGAGTACCTAAATGAACGATTTCCAAATCGGTGGATCGGACGTGGAGGGAAAAGGCCCTGTGCGGCTCGATCTCCTGACCTAATGACCTTGGATTTCTTTGCGTGGGGCTTTATCAAATCAACATCTATCAAATCTCCAAGATTTACGCGCTCGTATCGTAACAGCGGTTAAAAAAATAACCCTTGTCATGCTCCAAAATGTGTTCCGCAATGCTGCTGACAGATTCGAACTCTGTAGATATACTGATGGCGCTCGCGTAGAACATATGCTTAAGTATTCATTAAATGTATGCCTTCTATTATATGGTTATTGAATTTTACCCTTTTTGCTACGTTTTCACTGAAATAGATGGGACTTTATAAACACCCTGTATTTTATACAAGAAAAGGACGACACAATCGACAGAAAGACCAGCATTTCATTAATGACTGACGATAACTGATGAGAATAATGATGGAGAACGGTGACGAACGAAGAAATGACTGAATGATAGTGTGAAGAATGGTTATAGCATGCAATAAATAGAATTAATGTCATAGTTAATTATGCAATTTGACGTATTATAATTAGAAATTTATTTTATGTTAACTGCATATATATATATATATATATATATATATATATATATCATATACTGGGTGATCCAGATAAATGGGACCCATAAAAAAAAGCCAAATATTCTTAATATTTAATTCCTTTCATAAAAACTATATATCATTCGAAAGAGTAGAGCTACAAGTTTATTATGAAATATTTATTTTTTTAAAATGACTCCTTTCAAATGTGCTCCATTAGTTGCCAAGCATTCCAGTGTTCTCGCTTGTAAGTTCTGCATCACTTTTGCAAGAGTGTGCGGTGGTATGGCCTGTATCTCATTTGTGATGGCGGCCTTCAATTCTTGCAAGGTCGTTGGTTATTTCTGTAGACCCTACTCTTTAAATATCCCAGAGATAATAATAATCTAAGGGAGAAAAATCCGGAGACCTTGCGGGCCATTCAACGTCTCCAAATCTTGAGATTAACTCGCCTGGAAACGTTTGACGCAAAACTGCCATGCAGTTCCTCGTGGTATGGCAGGTAGCTCCGTCTTTGGAACCAGTGGTTTTCTAGACAAAGATCTCTTAATTTAGGAATAAGGAAATCGGTCAACATTTTTTCGTAGCGATCACCATTTACAGTGACCGTGTTTCCGGTGGAATCCTCGAAAAGTACGGCCCTATGATCTGAGATGCAGTAAGACCACACCAAACAGTTACACGCTGACTATGCAACGGGACTTCGGTAATATTTAATGGATTTTCTGTTGCCCAGAAACGACAATTTTGTTTGTTTACAGTTCCATTCAAGTGAAATGGGCTTCGTCTGACATAATCAAAGTTTGCTAGAAAATTGGTGGTCATTTACCTTCTGTTGGATCCATTGACAGAATTGTCGTCATCGTGCGAATCTCCATCGTTTAGTTGTTGCACTGTTTGAATTTTATATGGAAAGAGCATTAAATTTTGCTTGAATATACGGTGTTGTTGTTGTTGTTCCATATCCAACTCCTAACAGCTGAGAAGCACGTCTGATGCTTATGTTAGGATTATCCTGTACAATTTCATGAGTTTCTGTTAATGATCTCGTCTATCCTTGCTGTGCGCACTCTTCCAGTTGGTTCTCTTTTTCCAATGCTGCCAGTTAGGGAAAAATTTCTGACACACCGACGGATTACTTTCTTAGAAGGTGATTTTGACATCTGAAAATTTGTCTTGAAAGATCTTTGAGCTGAAACTACACTTCTTCCATGCTCATAATAATATTGCTCAGTTATGAAATGCAGCTGTTCCACAGTCCATGCAGTCATCTTGAAGGGTTAGTTTTAACTAACACTTTTATTTTGTTTTGTATCTTATCTTGTCTTGTATTGTATTGTCAAAACCTATACAATCCTGTACAAACTTGTAACTATCCTCTTTCGAATGATGCGTATGATTTTATAAAAGGACTTATACTTTAAGAGTTACTGGGGTTTCTTTTGGGTCCCATTTCTCTGGATCACCCTTTATATATATATTATATATATAATAATGTTCCAGACCAACAAAGACCCTAGGATCCACTCATGACTGGTCTACCTAACTGTGTTCGTAATTGTGTATTGCGCATGTCCTCCGTAGTGGCTGAGGGGACCTACAATTTTACGTGGGTTTCGAACCACAAAGCCTTAATTGTACTACCTTAAACTATACCCAATCTATCAACATATGCGTCTAATCGATTTTTAAACATGTTTATAGACGTGCTACTAATTACTTCTACCGGCAAACTATTCCACCTATTTACTATTCTATGCGTAAAAAAGTTTTTGGCAACTGCTGTCTCGAACCTTCTACTTGTCAACTTACACCCGTTATTTCTAGTCCTATTATATTGAGATATTTCGAAAAAGCTATCTTTATCTACGTTATTGAACCCAATCATAATTTTGAAAACCTGGATTAGATCACCCCTTAGCCTCCTAGTCTCGAATGTAGTCAATTTTAACTCCTTAAGCCTATCCTCGTACAACTTCGACCTAAGCGACGGAATCATCTTACACTAGTTGCTCGTCTTTGAACTCTCTCGATTTTGTCTATATTTTTTCGCATATGCGGATTCCAAAATTGGATCGCGTACTCCAAATGAGGTCTAACTAATGATTTATAGAGGAACTATAAAATCGCGATTTGTACTCAAAATTCCGAGCTATAAAACCTAACACTTTGTTCGCTTTATTGACCGCTGCTGTACTTTGTTTCGCTACTTTTAACCCTTTGAGGACCAAGGGACATATTTGTCCCACGGAAATAATAATATAAATTGTACAATGATGCAACGTTTCTACAAATACATCTACATGTTTATACAGGTATCGTTTAGTTGTCGGAAAATTAACCCAAAAATGGGTCATTTAAGTGACTATAGTTACTAATATCTAATTGTAAATAACAATAAAACTTAAACTTTTAAGTTCAAAGAAACGTATACTGGTCGTCAAAGGGTTAAATCACCAGTGACTATAACTCCTAAATCTTTTCATGCTCTACGCTTGTTAACTTCTTCCCTGACATACTATACGCAAAATTACCATTACGCGAACTTATATGTAAAATTTTGCACTTATCGACGTTAAATCTCATTTGCCATGTGACTGACCAATCAACGATTTTATTCAGATCTTCCTGGTTTTTTCCTCTATCTTCGTCATTAATTGCCCTACCACCCAGCTTCGTGTCATCCGCAAACTTTGAAACTACTAACTAGGCCGACATCCAAATCGTTAATATATATAAGAAAAGGCAAGGGGCCCAATACAGAACCCTGAGGAACGCCACTCGCTACATTAGCCCAACACGACTCCGCTCCATCAACGACCACCCTCTGTTTCCTACCTCGCAACCACTTCTATCCAATTTATTACTACACCCCTGATTCCATGAGCCTTAGTTTTCTCAATGAGTCTTTTGTGCGGTAAGGTGTCAAACGCTTTTTAAAAATCTAAATACACTACATCAACCGCCCGATGACTATCGTAAACGTCAACCACGCTTTGAAAAAATTCTAAAACATTAGTTAAGCAAGATTTGTTTCGCCTAAAAACCGTGCTGCGTTTTCTAAGTTATGCAATTCTAGGTGTTCGACTATACGATCCCTAATTATTGATTCCAGTAGCTTACCTACAACAGACATTAAACTGATTGGCCTATAATTTCCCGCCGCACCTTTATCACCTTTCTTAAAGATAGGTGTTACGTTTGCCAACTTGAAATTATCTGATACGCACCCCTCAGAAGAGATGCATTAAAAATCTTTGTTAGCAGCACAACAATGCTATCTTTTAATTCTTTAGTTATATGGGATATATGTAATCCGGCCACGGTGATTTACGCATTTTCATTTTATCAATATAGCGCATTACCTCCCCTTCACTAACCACATTATCCAAAATATTACCATTATCAAGAGGTATGTCTATGACAGTAGGGACATTCGTTACATCTTCTATAGTAAAAACTGATGTAAAAAATTCGTTTAACAAGGTAGCCATTTTCTTGTTTTCAGAAACTAGATCTCCGTTAACATTTTTCAACGGCCCCAAGACACTTTTTACTGGATTTCTATTGTAACGAATTGAAAGAATCGCTTGGGGTTTCCTTTACCGTCACGAGCTTTGGAGATTTCAAATTCGCGCTTCGACTTTTTTATCACGTCATCCCATAAGTAATGTCGTTTTTTACGTTAGATTAAGTTTAAACTAGTCCTACTCGGTTTAAGCATAAATTTTCCTAAGGTTATATCCAAGAGGAGATCTATCGTGTTTCGCTACATACTTTACAGACCTTGACCAGTGAAGAAGTGTGTTTTGCTTTATATGAATCCCTCATAAACATGGCGGTATCATAAGAACATATCAGGCATATAATGCTTTACGAGTTCAAAAAAGGGAATAGTGCTACTGAAGCAATGCGAAACATTCAAGAAGTTTATGGCAACGATATCTGCATGTGAGGAAATGTCAAAGATGGTTTCAAAAGTTTATGAATGGTGACTGCTGTTTGACAGATGCAGCACGCTCTGGACGCCCTGCTGAGTTTGATGATGACCTGCTGTTAGCCGCACTTGAAGAAGAGTTCAACAACTGTCGAAGAATTGGGCCAGAAACTCAATTCATCCCTGTCCACCATCCATCGACATTTGCAAACAACTCGGGAAAGTGCCTAAGTTAGGAAAATGGGTGCCACATGAATTGTCGGTCGACAATCTGAGGGTGCGGGTAAACATTAGCACAGCTCTTCATTCCCGTGAACTCCAAGATCCGTTTTTGCACCGTTTAGTGACTGGTGATGAAAAGTGAACTGTACCAGAATGTTAAGCGCCGTCGACAGTGGGTTTGTGCCGGAGAACCAGCGACCCCAGTCAAAAACCAGATCTTCACCTCGGAAGGTGTTGCTTAGTGTTTGTGGGGATGAAGGTGGTGTAATACACTTTGAAACCTTACCACACACCAAACAATCACCGCTCAAGTCTACTGCAACAACTGGATCGATTGAACACTGCACTAAAAGAAGAGAGACCTCCTTTGGTTAATCGGAAAGGAATCGTGTTCCACCACGACAACACACGTCCTCATACCGCTCGGATCACTTCTGCAAAAATTGAGGAGCTTCGGTGGGAAAGCTTCCACATCCTCCAGACCTTGCGCCTTCAGATATCATCTCTTCAGGAGTCTGCAAAACTATCTTGACGAGAAACAGTATACTTCTTTAGATGACCTGCACACCAGTCTTTGTAAGTTTTTTGCCTCAAAACCGCCTGAATTTTATAAACATGGCATTGAAAAGCTTGTAGGATGTTGGCAGAGTGTCATTGATTCCGATGGAAAAATATATACTAGATTAAAAAGTTTCAGTTGAGTTTTTTTTGTCCTTCAAATTCCGATCTAAAAAACGACATTATTTATGGGATGACCTGATATTACACTTTTCGCTTCACGCCTTAGAGATATGTAGTTGTTTCGTAACCACAAATTGTCTTTATCGCACTTATGTAGCCTATAAGCCCTATCTCTACTCTTTATAATGTCTCCTACTCTAGAAGTAAGCCACAAGGGCTTGTTGTTTACTTCCGCACGCTTAATTTTGTACGGTACACATTCCTCATTTATAGTCCTAAATACTGTTTCAAACGATTCCCACATTAGTTTTGCGTTGGAGATCCCCATTACGTTTTCCCAATTGACGTGTGACAATTTATTTCGAAATTTACAAAAGTCTGCGTGCTGGAAGTTAGGAATTTTAGTCGAATTAGCTGGTTTCGAGTGACTTACTGAGAGGACAAACTACCATATTGTGATCGCTATTGCTTAACGATTCTATTTCTTGAAGATCAGTGATTAGCCTATCACCCGTAGTTATTACTAAATCTAAAATACTGTCCAACCTCGTAGGTTCCCCAACCTTTTGAATAAGAAAGCTATCCTCGAGAAAATTAACTAAACGATTACCTTCCGCGTCTTCCTGCATTGTATCGTAATTCACGTTGGCGCAATTAAAGTCACCCATAAGTAAAGCCTGCTCACTACCTATTATTCTCTTTAGTTCACGATATAACGCTTCGTCCCTAAAAAAATTTATATATATATATGTGTGTGTGTGTGTGTGTGTGTGTGGTGTGTGTGTGGTGTATTAGTTAGTTTTAAAATCCTAGTTGATATGCCCAGAAAGTAGTTAGTTTTAAAATTTACAGTTGGCAACTCTGCGCCTCATTTTTAAAACAGCTTTTCGCTGAAGGTTGTGATTGCAGATACGTTGTGCTTCATAGTGCTTTTATTTGTGTAAATTCGGTTAATTCTAGTCGGCTTAGGCCGATTTAATCTCTCTCTCTCTCTCTCTCTCCTCTCTCTCTTCTCTTCTCTCTCTCTCTCTCTCTCTCTCTCTCTCTCTCTCTCTCTCTCTCTTCTCTCTCTCTCTCTCTCTCTCTCTCTCTCTCTCTCTCTCTCTCTCTCTCTCTCTCTCTCTCCCCCAGCAGCTAGTCCCCCTCCCCCAGCAGCTAGTCCCCCTCCAACAGCAATAGTGAGGGGCTCTTCGACTCCCGACAGCCCTGGCTGTTCGGGAAACGGGTCGTGCTAGGGGCGGTCAGAATAGGGAAGGCTCCCTCCGTGCAATGCTTTTTAATGCTAGGTCAATTAGGAACAAGTTTCGCGAGCTACGGGCGCTCTTAGCATCAGAATACCAGGATATCGTTGCTATCACCGAGTCCTGGATTCATATTGATCGTAGGGACTACGTTGGGGAGTTCGAAATTCCCGGGTATAGAATGTTTCGCAAGACCGCACCCGTGGGGAGGGGGGTGGGGTACTAATATACGTGAGGGACAAGTTGAGTCCGGTTGACTGCCAGTTCCGGTCGGAACGGGAGCTGCTTGGCGTCGATCTGAACGTGGGAGGGACGAACTATAGGTTAATCTTGGTGTACAGACCTCCGCATCTCCTCCTCGAGGACGATACAGCCCTGTACACCGAACTCAGTAGCCTGCTAGGGGATAGGTGTGTGTAGTTTTAGGAGACTTCAACTGTCGCGGCATAAAGTGGGAAAACAGGACTGCCGATGCTGAAGGGAGGAGGCTAGTTGACTTTGCTGATGAGAACTTCCTCACTCAGTGGTCAACGAGCCTACACGAGGCGAAAGCGTTCTGGACTTAGTGTTCACGACCGAAGACAACCTCGTCACTGGCCTCACCGTTGACGAATCGTTGGGCGGGAGTGATCACAGTCTTATTAGGTTCCGTGTGTGCGTCCCTCGGGTGAAGCGTAGTAACTCGAGAGGCAGTAAGCTCGATCTCCGGCGGGCGAACTTTGTTAGCCTCAGGGATAGCGTAGGAGAGATGGGTTAGAGGTTGGCGGCGATGTTGAGGGAGTGTGGAGTGCATTCCGGGATGAGTTTATGGTGCTGCAGTCTGCTGCCATACCCTCAAAACCGGTCACCCCTGCTTCAACGCAGCCTAAGTGGTTCAATTGTGGCATCGCTTCGGCTATCCGAAATAGGAAAGTAGCGTATAGGAGGGCGAAGGCCAATCGTTCCCACGAGAACACTGAAGCGTATGTCCGCCTGTGTAGGGAAGTGAAGGCGAAGGTTAGGCTAGCGAAACGTAACGAAGAACTACGGGTGGCAAGCCTCTGCAAGGGGAACCCTAAGGAGTTCTTCAGTTATGTTAATAGTAGAAAGCCCATTAGAAGCATGATAGGTCCTTTAAAGGACGGAAGCGGCGTTCTGCGGACCTCCGACGCGGACATCGCTAATGTGCTTAATGAGTACTTTGCGGGAGTGTTCACCAGGGAGGATACCCGCGTCATCCCCGAGCCAGCTGTGAGGCATGAAGGTGCTGGCCTGGATAGTGTTAGATGTACCGCGACAGTCGTTGGTCATAGAATAGACAAACTGAGCGCGTTTAAGGCTCCTGGGCCAGACCAGTTTCTCCCCAGTGTTTTGCGAGAAGTGCGCGACCAGGTGGCTCCCCACCTGGCTACAGTCTTCAACAAATCGTTGGAGATGGGCCAGGTGCCTGGCGACTGGAGGGAGGCCAACGTGACCCCTATCTTTAAGAAAGGGGATCACGAAAGTCCAGGGAACTATCGTCCTATTAGTCTCACTTCAGTTGTAGGTAAATTATTAGAAAGCATAATAGCTGATAGAATCGTTGACCATTTGGATTCCTACAAGCTGCTTGGGGACTCCCAACATGGGTTTAGACGGCATAGGTCGTGTCTCACCAACTTGCTCGAGTTTTTCCACGTCATGTTGAGTGAGTACGATAAGAGTAGGGCGATTGATATACTTTATCTCGACTTTCAGAAAGCCTTTGATAAGGTACCTCACCGCCGGCTAATGGCGAAAGTGCGCGCGCTGGGTATCGGTGGGGAAATAGGTAGGTGGATTGAAAACTGGCTAAGGAATAGGCGGCAGAGGGTGGTAATTAAAGGGGCTAGTTCGGGTTGGGCCTCGGTCACTAGTGGGGTTCCTCAGGTTCCGTTTTGGGGCCACTGTTGTTTACCATTTACATAAATGATATCGACGGTGGCATCGTCAGTCGGATCGCCAAATTCGCTGATGACACCAAGCTTGGGGCCAATGTTGGGACGCCCGAAGCGATCGAGGAACTGCGTGCGGACCTAGGTAGGATAGGAGAGTGGTCCGAAAAATGGCAAATGCCGTTTAACTTGGGTAAATGCAAAGTGATGCACATTGGCTACGCCAATCCCAAGTCGGACTACTCGATGTTGGGCAGTAATATCGAGGTGACTGATTTAGAAAGGACTTGGGTGTGCTAATTAGCAGCGACCTTAAGTTTACGAAACAGTGTGTAGAGATGGAAAAGAAAGCCCAGAAACTATTGGGTTATATCAGGAGGCAATTTCAGTTTCGGAACAAGGAGATTGTGCTCTCACTGTACAATTCCCTTGTTCGGCCGTACCTGGAGTATGCTGTGCAGTTCTGGTCGCCCACCCTCAGAAAGATATTGAGAGGCTGGAGCGAGTGCAGGCGAGGGCCACAAAGTTGATCCCTTCCGTTAGGCATATGGGCTACAATCGACGGTTACGCGCCCTGAACTTGTTTTCGCTTGAAACTCGGAGGCTGCGCGGTCAACTGATCGAGGTTTTCAAGCTCTTACGAGGGTTCAACGATGTCGATTTTAGAAGTATGTTTAGTTTAAATGATAACCCAACTCGCAACAATGGTTGGAAGTTGGATTTGAAACGGTTTAGGACTAGTGTGTGTGGGAATTACGTTACGTATAAGATCTGTGACACATGGAACAGGTTACCTTCGGAAGTTGTGAACAGTTCCTCTGTGGATCAGTTCAAGAAAAGGTTAGACGAAATCTTGCACACTATTTGAGTGTGTAAAGACATTTAGGACCTCAGTCTGCGGAAATTTCTTTTCCTGTAAAATAGTTGATATCTGGAACCAACTTCCCTCAGAGGATGTTTCCAGTCAAAGTGTAAATCTGTTTAAAAATAGGCTAGACAAAGTACAGAACACACTCATAGTTTAAGATTAAAACCTCAGAAAACTCTGCAGGAGTTCGCTTGCTCGGTGTCTCTGTGAGCAAGCTAAATATAGAGCTATTTATATATTCTCCACTTTCCTGTAAAATTTCCTTGGCTACTTTTCCAGGGTCAAGGTATTTTCTTCAACCTTTTTCCGTACCTGCCTCTGGCAGGGAGGGAGCGGAGGGTGGGAGAGAGCCTTCTACTTTTCTATCCAGTTTTCTACTACTGCTAGCATAGTTTGAAAGACAAAATTTTCGTGGCACCCGTTGCCATTGGTACCTCCTCGGTATGGGCCGCAAGGCCTTTTGAGGTACTTCTTTTCCTTGTAACTCCTTGTAACTCTCTCTCTCTCTCTCTCTCTCTCTCTCTCTCTCTCTCTCTCTCTCTCTCTCTCTCAATGTCATATTCAACTTAATTTTCCCAAACTTTTAGTCGCCATGTTTCAAAGGTTAAACTGAATAAAAGTCATCTAAAATCTGTTTCGAATTTTGGCTTTTCTCCTACGTTACCCCTAACCAGACACACGCTACTTCGTATAAAGTGCAGTTAAAACGCGAGTCAAAATAGGAGCGCCGTTAAAGTTTTCAGTACAGTACAAGTTCGATGTAAAATATACATTATAAGTAAAAAACTTGTTAATACGATAAAAATCATTACAATAAAAGAGAAACACCACAAACAGGTGTCAATTAACTACAGTGATTGGCGAATTTATATTTTAATTAATTAATGGGGGTGAGATCAAACAGCATTTACTAACATGAAAGGATTTCAAAGCAGAAAAAAAAAAAAAAAAAAAATGAACATCGTATGAACAATTAATGAAAGGTTCAAATCGGAGACCCTTTTTACTCCCCTAACGCCACTACATTATCGCATACTGAAAATAATTTCTTTATATATGGTACGTAATACATAAAGCCTCAGCCTTACATACACGCATACATTTTGGAAGCTGTACAATATGTTTTCCATACTTTAAGCAAGTTCCTTTACCTAGTCTGGTTTTTTAACGAAAAAGATAACGCGTTTAAATTCGCACACCGATAAAAACGGAAACGTGGCCAAGTTCGTTTCGCAAATGGATTAAATTAATGAACAAATTTCTCGCAAACAATTTCTACACGGATAATCCGGTTACTGGGGACGTAGCTAGAGAATCGCGTGCGGAGAGATTAAAGCCTCATTCCTCTTGCTGCAACTAAAGGAAGCTAAATTTGTTAGCGATTATTTCCGCGTCAGCGGTAATAAAGTAACGTTGAAGTAGGTCACTTTTGGTTCACCAATTTCAACAACATATTAACGTTTAACTTTGTAACAACGTAAACTTTCCTATTTAATTCTTAGACACACACACACACACACATGAATAAAATAGAATTTATTTTAAGGAATTCAGACGCGACTTTCTCCTGCTCGTTTTAAGCAGAAAACTTCCCATTTCATTGTTGATCCAAAAATGAGAAATCTCAATTAGTACGTTTATCATTCTCGGACTATCCAATTCATTATTTAATGCCGATGAGTGCGCATTCCCCTTCCTCATTCCCCAAAACCAGAATACAGTTTTTTCAAAAAGAACTTTTATTACGAAACTGCAAAGTTGTAGTAATTAATAGTCCTAATTAATTATTAATAATAATAAATTATTCACAATAATTAATAACTACAAAATGTAGACTAAATGTTTAAGAAATTTTAAAAAACATTCAAATCTCTTAAACCTTGAATGGTATCAACAACAAAAATTATCTAGTTTTATTTTAAAAATTAAATACTGTAGTTCATTTTTCTTCGTTACTCTTTAATCTTTCTTTAACAGAATGAAGAATCACCATTTTTATTTGATTACACTGCCCAACACCAATTTTGCTGATTTAATTCTACCACCTGTTTTTAGGTAACTTTGGTGTGCTGATTTCAAAAATCACCTTAGTTTTTGCCTATCACGTCAGGTTTTCGAGCAATCAAATACGGATATTTTGGAGATATCGCATTTTGGCAGGGTTATGCCCAATTTTTTTCTTTTCAAAAAATAAGTTTTTACATACTCAGAATCAGCATGGAAAAGTAAAAAATTGTGCAGGGAGTGAACTTTAATATACAATGGTAATATTGACACACAAAGTGATTAAGTGTGTTTAAATAAGCAAAAAATGAATCCATATTAAAGCAAGCACGGGACCAGTTTTCTTAACATTGTCTTTTTCTTGTTTTCTTACTTTTCAGTGCTGATAAATTTTCTCTTATAGGACTTCCTAGAATGAGAGATGTCAAGACAATCTCTTTGCAGGCTCCAGCAGTAGTCAGCCATCATATGGGTAATAAAATAATAATATTGGGTATCCCATCTTCCTTGGTATCGTTCTTCCATTACTTTGATATCTTGGTGGAACCTTTCACCTTGCTCTTCACTAACATCACCAAGATTTTCTGGAAATTTACCCAGATGACTGTTGAGATAGTGAACTTTAATGCTCATGTTGCAACCCAACTGCTGAAAGTTTACAAGTAAATCCTTTACAAGATCTTTATAATTTTCAGACTTTTGTTTCCTAGGAAGTTTTTAACTACTGCCACAAAAGCATTCGAAGCTCTTGTCTCCGTTTCGGTCATTGAGTTACTGAACTGCGGATCTTTCATCAGTTTTCTTATCTGGGGACCATCGAATATACCAGCTTTAAGCTTCTCATCACTAAGACCTGGAAAGGCTGCACATATGTAATTAAAGCAATCACCTTCTTTATTCAAAGCTTTTACATTGCACGAAAACCTGATGTGATGGACAAAATCTAAGGTGATTTTTGAAATCAGCACATCAATATTATCCAGAAACAGGTCTTAGAATTAAATCAGCAGCAAAATTTTTTTTTTTTGTTGGGCAGTTATTATTATTATCGGGTAACCGAAGTGAATGGAATGGAAAAAAATTAAAAACTACCTCCTAAAATGTCAATGGATCTCTGGGCTGATAAAACATCATTTTCATTAATGAGTAGCGCAGTGGGAGAAGGGGATAAGCGACAAAATCGGCGCAATGAATTTTGTTTGAAAAAGACGGCTTATTCTTCCTTCTATCACCCTCCAATTGGCAGATATCCCATTTTGTGACGAAACTGTTTCCATTGGCAGATATCCCATTTTCCGACTTGAAACGCTGTTTCCAGTCACAAAATGGAATATCTGCCAATTGGAGGTGATAGAGCGAAGAATAAGCGGTATTTTCACACACAAAAACATTTTGCCGATTTTGTCGCTTATCCCCTTCTCCGGCTGCGTTACTCGTTTGTGGACGAATGAAGGCCAAAGTCAGAAGTTGGAAATTTTATGTATTTTAAATTCTCGTCTTGATTCGATCCACATTAAAATTATTCGCTTATAATATGTTAATATAGACTATAATCTTTCATTTCATATGAAAATATTGACTTTACCGTGTTTGAAGTTAACCATTTAACGCCGACTGTTGTCTTATGGCAACATGAGCTTGCCAATCGATTTTTAGTCTTACGATCTGAATATTAAGTTATTTTAGCTTGAACAGGAAAAAATTCTTAAATATAAATTTCATAAGTCAGTCATAAAAGGGTTAAGGAAAATGAACGGAATTACGTCCACTCAATTTTAAACGTATTGAAGAAAAGCTAAGAATTTGTTACACACTTTAAGAGAGAATTTTCCTTAATGAATTGGACACTGAACGGCGTTTGTTGGAAGTCTACGGTTTTTCCATCCAAACTTGAATATAATTGAAAGTTAGGCCAAACACTTTTTTTTTTTTTTTTACTGTATTTTAGCACCGTTATGACAATTTTTACTTTGTGGACAGTAATAATTGTTGAACATTTAAGAGGTTACGCAATAATGATGTTACTCAACCTCGTTCGTAATGGCAAAGGTCGTGTGACGGAGAAGACTTAAAGCTTTCCTGGGATCTGAAGGACTGATCGCTATATCTCAACATAGATGATGGTCCCCCATCCAATTACTGAACAGACCTACTGCGCCTTAACTTCGCTGAACTAACGAGAAGCGGTGTTGGTATATGGCCAAGATGTAGCTCTCAGTTTATGAGGCTGTACGTTTTTAAATTTCGAAAGTGTGGTTGTTCAAAGTACCGTTACGTGTTGTAACTACTCTATTAGGGATGGGTCATAAATAAAAAATACTAATTTATGGCAAACTACGAAAACAGCCACATACTGAAAGATCTGCCAACTGTTGGCCCTCGGTGTTACAGAATCTTGGCTCCAGGATTTTCTGGAAGCCTTTATATAGGAATTATGCCACAAGCTTTGGTCTCATCTAAAATGTTACGCCAAATTTATCATTACTGTGTGTGTGTGTGTGTGTGTGTGTGTGTGTGTGTGTGTGTCACAGGGTGCGGGGAATTTTTCATTCTAACCAGATACATTTTCGATGGCAAAATTGCACGTTCGTTTCAGCAAATTTGACACGCATTAAAGTTTTGGGTTAATGTGATTTTTAGCTTTAAAAGTCATAGGCATGAAGTCACGAAATTACTCATGATTGCAGGAGCATGCGTATGTCCATGGGCTCGAACACGTAGGGAAAAATGTAGTGAAAACTAGTCCCACATTTTGAAAATATTTTTAAATTGATGCAGATATTCTTATGAATTGTACTCGCACATTCACAAAAAGGAAAAAAAAAAATGTTGACGAGACCTAGTTACCTTTTACATTATGAAAAAGAGAAAGAAGGGTTACACGTTAATGTAATTCCAATTTAATAGCACGCCATTTGTGCCAGTTTTCTGGATAAGTCTTGATTTTATGTGCAAAGTGCGCTACGTCATTACATTTTATGGGCAAAATCATTTTTCCAGTTTCTTTGTAAACTTTGAACGCGATCAAGATTTACTATGCGTTGCAAGTATATATATATATATATATATATATATATATATATATATATATATATATATATATATATATAATATATATATATAGGGCGTCCCAAAAAAGTGCACACACACTAACAGCTGATAGCTCAATTGATGTTTCTTTCTTTCCAAGTTAAACCCATTAGAATTAATAATGGCAGTCAGACTAAGCTTTGAACAAAGGAAATTCATTCTAAAATGCTACTGGAAGTGTGAAAACGCAGTTGAAGTGCAAAGACAGTTTAGGAGGGAGTTTCAAACAGATCCACCAACGCGACTTAACATCACTCGAATTAGAGATAAGTTTGAAGCCGATGGAACTGTTCAGAATGTCCACAAGAAGCGTTCCGGAAGACCACGGACATCGACAAGCCCCACAAAGCAAGAAAGAGTACTGGAAACGTATCACCAAAGTCCAAGAAAATCTGTGCGGCAAGCGAGTCGTGAGGTAGGAATTTCAGAATCGTCTGTCCAACGCATTGTGAAGCGCTGTCAATGGAAAAGTTACATTCCAAGATTAGTCCATGCTATTAATGAAGATGATCCGGACCGAAGAGTGAGTATTGCGAGTGGTACTTGGCACGATGTGGATGTGGATTGGACGAAGGGGTTTCGTAGAATACCCTCCGCGTTCACCAGACCTCACACCACTAGACTTTTTTTTATGGGGATACTTAAAAGACAAAGTCTACGCTATAAAACCTGCAACAGTCGCTGAATTGAGAGCAGCCATTGAACGAGAATGCACACAAATACCAAACGAAATGTTTCGTGATGTTTGCGATTCCATTGCTTCGCGTTATCAGCAGTGCCTGGACCAGAACGGACGTCAGTTTGAAAACAGGCGTTGACAAAACAATTAAATAATGTCTGTAGATTCTATTACATTTTGAAAATGAAATGTATTTTAATAAACACTGCCTTTATAATTATTTAAAGTGTGTATACATTTTTTTGGGACGCCCTGTATATATATATATCCAAATACCTACCGCACCTTCACAATTTCTGTAGTCCCAACTCTGAACTCAAGTATGCTGATCGTATAATAATAATACATTAAAAAAATGAGGAGGGGGAGGGTGCTGATGAGACAATTTCTCAATTTCTCGAGCGAAAAATTTTTTTTAATGCAAAAAATTTTACGAAAGTATTTGCACCTGCCTCAACAAAGACAACGAAAGAAATCTAACCTAACCAAATTTGATCTAATCTATCCAAATTTAACTTAACCTACATTTGCGAGGACAACTATTGAAAGTTTCGTGGGCGATAGAATTTGGAAAAAAAAATTTCCTTCTGGACATCATAAATAATTTATTTGTGTATGCATATTATTCCTTCTTTAGGTATTCTGCGTCAGTAGAATGGGGACAAATCTCTCTCAAGCCGTTTTCGTAGTTTTAAAGCATTAATTAGCAACTATTTTTATCTGCTGACGTTAGAAAAAGCAATCATCATAAAGGTGCTGAAATACAGAAAAAAAGAAAACTACATTGGGCCTAACTTTCAATGAAGAGAGCTACTATACATTTGGACTATTTTCAAATTAGGATAGAAACAACCGTAGACTTCAAGCAACACCGTTCAATGTCCAATTCAAGAAGGGAAATCCTCTTTTGAAGTGTCTTAAGAAATTCTTAGCTTTTCTTCAATACATTTAAAATTGAGTGGGCGTAATTCTATGCCATTTTCCTTAACTTTAAACACTATAAAGTTTAATATTTTCATATAAAATGAAAGATTTTATTCTATACTAACATATTATAAGCGAATAATATTAATATCGATCGAGGCAAGACGAGAATTTAAAATACATAAAATTTCCAATTTCTGACTCAGGGTTCATTTGTTCACAAAAATATTAGGATGACATCACCTGCCCGAAGCCAAATAACATATGCAAATAATTATGCAAGAAATGTTCGACCAAAGTAGTTCTTTCACAAACCGAAGAGTTCGATCACAGTGGTGGAACAATGGAACAGGCTTAACGCTAAGCAATATATATATATATTTTTTTTTTTTTCGAGAAGGTCTTTATTACAGTTTTTATCATAAATAAAAAAAAAGTCAAAATTGTTTCGTCGACCCTAGGCACAGTGCCTATTGGATAATAACGGCGCTACCTAACCTATACTAAACGGGACATTTTTCCCGTGTCGAAAAAGGTCGGGCTAGGTCACTTTATTTCAGGTGACGTTAGGTTAGGTCAGGATAGGTTAGGTTAGTTTAGTTATGTTCTATAAACTTTGTGGAATTAAATTAATTCAAAGTTGTGAGTCGGCTGAGGTCTGTAGCAGTACTTTAATTCCTCAGAGGACAAACGTTTCGGCCATAACAATACGACGTCGATTGCAGGAGGCAGGGTTGCATGCAAGAATTACTACCAAAAATCCGTACCTGAGACCAGGAAACCAGTCTATAACGATAAAATACGCACAAAATGATGCCCACTGGGCGTCGACTGATTGGGCGAAAGTTCTGTGGAGAGACTAGTCAAAATTTCAAACTTTTGGTCTAAAGCAGTGGTTCTTAACCTTTTTACTACCATGCCCCCTCTAGGAATTGGTCCTTCCCTCCACGCCCCCCTTCAATCAAAATAACATTCTCAATAACTTCTCAATATTAGCCCATGCTCTCGTTAAGAGAATAACAAATACAATTAGAGAAATTTTTGTTTCTAGGGGGGGCGCCCCCCCGGTTAAGAACCACTGGTCTAAAGGAAGAGAGTACGTACGATGGCGACAGGGTGAAAATATATGCTTACAATCAACGGTGAGGCATGGTGAAGAATTTATCAATGTTTGGGGGTCCACAAGTTCACCCTTGTAAAAATCGATGATACTCTAACTAAAGAGACGTACAACTGAATTCTTCAACTGCATACTTTGTCTGATGGAGTTTGATTGGACAAGGGTTCATTTTCCAACAAGATAACGACCCCAAGCAGGAAGCATAAATTGTAGAAACATATTTGAAAAGGAAGGAGGGTGTTGGAGAACTAAAAATTATGAAACGGTCATCACAAAGCCCTGACATGAATCCAACTGAAGCAATATAGGACTATGTAGACCAGGGGTTCTTAACCGTTTTAGGCTGCGATCCAAATTCTGGTCTCGGGGCTCGGCGACCAGTGCCTTCAAACAGATCACTCGTAATAGATAATAAAATAAATAATAATGGTAAAATGATTAAGGATAACATAAATAAATGATAAATGACAATTAAATGACAATTTAATGACCCAAGTTTGGGTCGCGACCCAGAGGTTAAGAACCCCTGATGTAGACGCTGAGGAGAATAAAATGAAGCCATCTAATATTGAACAACAGTGGAAAAAACAAATTCCTACCGAATATTAGGATGAATATTACCATCACTGGTAAAGAAATACAGTGACAGCAGACTCCAAGCTGTTATAAAAACAAAAGGGAACCTCTAAATACGAGGGGCACTCAATATATTTTGACCCACCTTTTTTTTTTTCTTTCCAAGTTTCCTTTTAAGTCCCAGCAAGGGCCTTTATTCCTTGCTGGTAAAAGTCCGCTGGGTTCCGCTGGAGCCACCTCTTAACCTTCTCAACAACCTCATCATCACAAACTTTTTTCGGGATGCCAATTTCCCGTCCACCATTCCCGTCTTCCAGTTTTCTCCGGTCGAACTCGATTTATACGTCTCTGGAGTCTCTGCAGGGTAGCAATATATGCCTCGGAGTTGATTATTTGTCCTTTCTTCATAACGTCTACCAGAATCACCCCTTTCATGTCCCAGAAGATGGTGGCCATAACCTTTCCTGCAGAGGGAGACATTTTGAACTTTTTCTTGCGTGGAGTGCGCGCGTGGTGCCACTCCATGAATTAGCGTTTTGATTCAGATTCAAAGTGGTGTACCCAAGTCTCATCCCGTCACAGTTCGTGAAAGGAAGTCATCCCCTTCTGTCTCGTATCGAACCAACGACTCAGAAGCAATTTATTTTCTTTGAGCTTTGTGGTCTTCAGTCAGTTCGCGAGGAACAAACCGTGAACACACTTTTGAGTATCCCAGTTGCTGAATTATCGTATTCACACTTCCTTCACTAATTCCTAGCTCCAGTGATAGCTCCTTGTATGTGACGCGCCGGTTTGATCGAATGATGATGATAGCACGTTGCACAGTGTGAGATGTCACGGCCGATGCCGGGCGACCGCTGCGTGGCTCATCATCGAGGCTGGCGCTCTCCCTCTCTCCGATGATCTCTCACGTTTAGACCAGCGTCGAACTGTGCTTCGATCAACAGCAGCATTTCCATAAACGTTTGAATATTTCCAACTGTTTCCTTCTCTGCGGTTAAGAACTCGATACCAGCTCTCTGTTTACGACGCACATCACTGTCAGACGCCATTTTCGAAACTGCGTTAACCATCGGTTTTATACAAGGAGGGGAGGTTCAAACTGGAAAATTCCGGTTATGTGAAGCGTAGAAAGTTCAAACTTATGGCCCAAAAGACATTTGCCCAAAAGACATTTCAGGCCATGGCCTATTATTTACCTAAGAAAAAAGGGTGGGACAAAATATATAGAGTGCCCCTAGTACTAATCTATGAGTATATATATATATATATATATATATATATATATATATCTTCGTCTATGTAGTTATTCATTAAAATAATACTATATATTTGTAGGTGTTTCATACTCTGCTACCTCGTTCAAAATGTATAAAAACGACAGATGACAGCTATAAATACCCATATACCAATGGTTCCCAAACTTTTGAACATGTAGTCCCTATCTACTTTGCTAAAATAATGATATTTCTATTTTACTTCCTACAGGCCAAAGATGATGATGGATGTACAAGAACGTGTGGTGGTAGTAACAGTACGTATCCAAGGGAAGAAGTGTAAAGAAATTCGAGAAAAACTCGAAAGATTTCACAAACCAGGACCGACAGACAAAGCATTCCCGAGCTGGTCGATAAATTTAAAAGAACACGATCTGTTTATGATGAGGCAAGATCTGGACATCCAGGTACCTCAAGAAAATGTTGAATTGGTAAGAGATGCCTTTGAAGCAAATCCTAGAACGTCAATTCGCACAACATCACGGAGACTGGCAAAAACCAAAAACGCCTGTTCTAAGGATATTAAAGTCAAAATCAGAAAAGAAAAGTTACCATATTCAAGTGCTACAAGAGTAGGATTATCCAAGTCGAGCCGCCACGTGCATACAATTGATTAAAAATATTCATACTGAAAACTTATTAACCCCTTCACCAACCATTTTTTGGAAGTTTCTGTCCGATTTTTACTTTCGCAAGCACGAGATAGCTCGAACAAATTCGTTGAGGAGCTAAATCACATTCTCTTCAGCGATAAGGAGACATTCCACACATGCGGAAAGGTTAATGGACATAATTGCCCTATCTGGGCTAGTGAAAACCGAGTTCTACTAAAATTAATGTCTGGTTGGGTGGGTATGACAAGATCGAAGATTTACGGACCTTTTTTCTTCGCAAAAGCTACGCTAACAGGGCCAATTTATCTTGACATGCTTCAGCAGTTTCTTGAACCCCAGCTTCGTTCAGATGGCATTCTCGACACTGTTGTCGTTCAACAAGATGGAGCTCCATGTCACTATGCAAACATTTTCGGGGCGTACTTTGATGAGCTCTTCAAATTGCTGACCTGGGCAGCACGATCTCCAGATTTAACACCATTAGACTGTTTTGCGCGAGGCTTTTTTAAGTCCGAGGTTTACAAAAGAAGAGTTAAGGACCCGCAGGATCCGCGAACCCGCATTGTCGCGGCAGTCGCTAAAATAACCCCAGAAATACTTGAGAATGTGTTCCGCAATGCAGTGGGCAGATTTGAGATTTGCAGAGACACTGATGGTGTTCATGCCGAGTCTTAGACTTAAGTTTGATTAAATAAATACACATCTAATTATGTTCATACATTTTTATCCTAAAATAATCTTGTTTCAACAAAATAGATAGGGCCTTTTGGATAACCATAATATATTATATATATATATATATATATACACACACACAGGGTGTCCCATAAGTCCGGCATCATAGGAGAAATTCATGTTTTTCTATTTCTACAAACCATAATTTATGCTCGGGATGCCAATTTCCCGTCCACCATTCTGTTCAGTGACGAGGCTGTTTATGGAAATGGTGAGGTAAATCGACAGAACACCCGCTACTGGTCTCAAAACCATCCTCACTGGTATACCTCTTCAAAGGAACAAGGTGCATCTCGGGTGATGGTATGGTGTGGCATTTGGAAGGATCGCATCATGGGCCCCCTCTTTTTCGATGAACATTTCACTGGAGGCACCTACCTACGTATGCTCAAAGAAGCATTTCCCAGTGTCTTGAACGAAGGAGGAAATTTCCCAACATGGTTCCAGCAAGACGGCGCTCCTGCACATTACAGCACTCAAGTAAGGGAATACCTGTACTAACAATTCCCTGGTCATTGGATAGGACGTCGAGGGCCTGTGGAATGGCCAGCTAGAAGCCAGGATCTCACGCCACTAGATTTTTATCTCTGGGGCCACTTGAAAGCGCTGGTATACGCAGAGAAAATTAGGTATGTTGAACATTTGCGGCAGCGCATTATTGGGGCATGTAACACCATTACTCCCGACATCATTCACCGTGTGCTTGCTGACTGGGTATCACGTCTGAATTTGTGTATTGAAAACAATGGTAGACATATTGAGCACGTTCTCTAAATAAAAGCTTTTGTTTTGCCTTTTTTTTAATTTTTCCTATGATGCTGGACTTATGGGACACCCTGTATATATATATATATATATTATATATATATATATATATATATATATATATATATATATATATATATATATATCTATCAGAGCAAGGACTGAACTCCAAATTTTTTTAGTTTCATTCTGGAGCTGAAACGTATTTTAATCCAAACGAACATACAACAACGAATAAATAAAAATGTAACACCAAGTATTGGAAATTATCTCCAATAACGGTAAGGCATGTTTGAACACGATGAAACAGGTTTTCAAGCGCACATCCGAATACACCTTGTCAAATCTGCCATTTTTTAACAGCATATACGGATTATTCTTCAGACCAAGCCAAAAAACTGTCAAAACAAATGTCCGAACAAGTTTGAGAAAAAACACACACACACACACACACACAATTATAATACTTCCATGAAAAATAATAGAATAATAAAATAGAACAGTGCTTTACAATTCCTGCTTTACTCTCGACCACAACAAGACCTCCCCAAAAATTGCAAGTTCAAAAATGCAGTATATCAGAATGATGGACTTACCCCAGCCGCAGCTTCTCTCGCTCTGGATAGACTCCTCCGCGCGGCGAGGGAACGCGGTGAATCAAGAGTGGTTTGCCGCAAGAGCCGCGGAAGACGGGAGGGATTGAGGGAACTTTGTCGGGTAAGGCCACCGCATGGGCGGAACCAGGGCAGGGAGATCTTCCTCTTACCCTTCGAATGGGCGGGTGTGGGCGGCACAGTGGAATCAGCCCGACGTCCAGACATCAAGAGAGAGCTCGGACCTCTTTTACGTCATCATTGTGCGGCGGCGCAATGGATTAATCCAATTAAGCGAATGAGATCAATTTAATCCATTGGAAGGAAACGTGAAAACTCCGCGGTAAACAGGTCCACGATCGCTTCTCAAATTCTCTTGGAACGAACAACGCCCACCGCAGATGAGGACAAAGCGACCGTCAGTACCGAGGTCCTCTTACGAATTAATTAAGGGGCAAGTTCTCCAGTACTTTGCGGTACCCCACTCCCAAATGGAGGAATGCAAAGGTTCATTCCGCGAAACAAATGCGCGATATAATTTAAACCACGAATACTTCAGTTACACATTCATTAATAATTGACTGGAGAACTTTACAAAAATTAATTGCCTTTCCATTTTTTAAATGAGATGCTTTCTGCCTAAAACAAAAAGGAATTACTCCAATTTCCAATGACGAGATGTAGCTCTGAATACACGAAAGGCCTTGGAATAGTTTTTCTTTTTCCTTGTGGTTTGCAGTAATATATATATATATATATATATATATATATATATATAGATCGATCGATCGATCGCATTTAAAGGCAATGTTCCTCCCACTAAAACTTCTCTTCCTTTATTCACACCCTCTCTTTAAGGTGTTCTTTCGTTTACTTTTAAAAGAGGATTTAAAGGACTTTGCGTTAAAGATCCCGATTTCCTTACCGCCATCGTAGCGCTCCCACAACCTCGCTACCAAATAGCGAAGCTCTTTTAAAATGATTCGCTTATGAAGACATTTAGTCTGTGTTTAAGCGAATCATTTTAAAAGAGCTTCGCTATTTGGTAGCGAGGTTGTGGGAGCGCTACCGATGGCGGTAAGGAAATCGGGATCTTTAACGCAAAGGTCCTTTAAATCCTCTTTTAAAAGTAAACGAAAGAACACCTTAAAGAGAGGTGTGAATAAAGGAAGAGAAGTTTTAGTGGGAGGAACATTGCCTTTAAATGCGATCGATCCTACTGCGAGCAAGCGGAAAGGAAACGAAAATAACGGAAGGAGATGAAGAAAAGAGAAACGAGATAAAGTGGGCGAGGAGCAGGAAGACACGAGGGCTTAAGGATAAAGGAGAGAATAGCAATGAATCTGGACTTTGAGCGAAAAAGATGAACGAGATAAGGAATGTTCCATCAACGTAATCCAAGACAAGAGCGTCGCATCCATCAATTTATATTACGGGGAAAAATGTACGAAGCTTTTAGAAGTTTACAACGCTGAATGAGGTATTAAGAATCGAGGGAATCATTGCTGGCTTCAGTTATTACAAACATCTTCATCATGATCATACTGTCATGTTTACAATCGCGCTCATAACACGTTACGACGGATACAAATTAAAAAAAAAAATCGAATTACAGATCGGGAACTAGTGTACGTACGTACGTACGTACGTACACGTTCTTTAACAACCTAATCTGACCTACACCACCCAAACTTTGCCTAGTCGTGCATCCGTAACGAGCAAGGGGTTCCGACCCCTGTGAAGAATTCGACGATTTTTAAAGTACATTTTCTTTCAAATTAGGAGTTCAACACGCATAACCTACAAAATTAAATAATATACATTCCAATATATATATATATATATATATATATATATATATATATATATATATAATATATATATATAGCACAAAAGCCGTTCACTTCAAAAAACACCTTAACTTTTGAAATATTATTCGAGTCATTTCTTTAAATGAATGCGCGAGAGCAACAATTCATCTGTGCCGTTTTGTCTCACGTCACTAACTAATTGCGCAAAAAGAAAAGATTCAATGGACTGAAAACTCCCTCTGCACCCCCTTCACCAATTCATCTTTATTTTCTGGTCTCCCGCCAGGACGTGGCACCATCTCGAGGCACAGGGCCAGTCTTTGACACTGTGCCAAAAGTTATGGAAGGAAATGACAGGACTCGTCGAAGGAGATTCAAGGTCAAAAGGAGGGAATCTGAGGGATGCGCGTCTGGCTCTCCTTAAGGCGGCACGAGCAGTTCTTGTCTCCGTTTGGCCGCCTTTCACATACAGAACAGGAATCGCTCCTCTCCCTCCTCCGACACGGATCAAATCATCATATTATTCCTAACATAAGTTCATTTCCGTCAGCGGCGTTTGATGTCAACCTGCATAATGCATTCTTTATTTATAGTACAAAAATCCTCGCCTCGTTTAGAAGAGTTCTTCAGGTCTGTCTACACGCTACTTATCATATCTAATTTTGATATCTGTCTATTTAATGTTCAGAGTTTTTCAAAGTTTTATTTACAGTTTATTTGAAGGAACTTCATTCATTATCAAATACCACCTATAACCTGATTCATTCATTTCATTTATTGGGGTTGTTTAACCTCCTTCGCAACATCTAAGGTCATATGACGGAGGGGACCTACAGCTTTACGTGGGATCCGAATCACGGGTCGCTACATAATCTGGGCGCGGAGGACGGTCTCCCATCCAACTACTACCCAGACCCAATGTCGCTTAACTTCGCTGATCTCCGGGAAGCGGTGCTACGACATTGGCCACGACGTAGCCCCCTATAACCTGATTTAACGTAAGTGATTAGGCAGACTATGAAGACTGTCACACACACACACACACACACACACACGTAAAAGACTTAATACAGCGAATGTGTGATCCATCCTGATTCTACAATTAGGACGAGTTTGCGTGTGCAGTGTCTATTATTATTATTATTCCTATATAGGTGAGAATGCATTTATTTGGCAAAACAGACCCGTTCCAATCCAATTTCAGTTCCTTAACAAATAGACAACAGTAATGTTGTAACTGAACTGTGAAACTTAAATTACTACCATTCTCCGCTATACACGCCCAATGCCGTCATGCCAAACATAAATCGATTGAAAGCAAATCACATCATTGACTGGCAACTCCTAATATATACAGTATATATATACACACATGTACGTATGTGTATGCGCGTGTGTGTAAAATGGAGAGGGCAAACTAAAACGTGTCTAACTTAAAAGGAAACATATCCCTGACGGTCCTGAATATAATTATAGGTGCGACATCCCTTCCAAATACTGCAACTCGGTTTTTTAGTTGAAAATACAACGCGCGTTAGCAGAGAACTGGTGCAAATGAAACCTTCGGAATATAGCCTTATAAACCAGTTAAGAACATTTTCGAGGGAGTAATAAAATGATCACCTAACAACGGTTCATTGAAGAGACGCCAATAAACTCCCTTTTCTCAATAATAAACGTCTAGTTCATACTCGTAACGAGCAATGTGCTTTCTTATAGGCATGCAATGCGCCAAGAATATTTAATTTTAATACGTTTTTAAATAAGTAATTGAAAATATGAATACGAGACTTTATCTAACACTATTAATCAGGAAGTTTTACTCAACTCGCCTTCTACACCATGATTTCAAACCATTTTAACACAAAGCTTATTTATATAGGCTACAAAGATGAGTTCCGTTATTGGAGACCGTCTCGACTCGCTAACGAAGGCGTTTCAGACTATTGTTTTCAATGTCATTACCATTATTGAACGCTTCGTACTGCGTGACGAATATGCTTCATTCGTAAAATAGTCTCCGGATGAAGTTGCCAATTTTCACTTAACGACATTTTAATATAGTCGTGTTATTAGTACAACTATCGGTTATAAAGGACTGAAAATAACCAATTTAAGAAATCCATTTTCGATCATTATCTTTGATATTAAAACTACTACAGTATGTCAGATTTTATTATGCAAGTCAGTGTTTTCACACTAAAATTGGTATTAACCAACCGATATTGGTAAAATTTTCAGGATATATTTATGTTTATATGATAAATATACCCTGTGAATTTCAGCTTATAATATCTATCCTTATCAAAGATATTGATGATAACTTGTTTTGGGGTTGTGAGATTTTATTATGCAACTCGAGGGTTGTTCATCATATTGTAAATAAATGTATATAATAGTATAGTTATTGATATTTATTTTTCAATTTCAGATATATAAAGATTGCCACGGGCCGTAAGGAGGACATAAACTCAAAAGAGAAACAAGACATTGTAAAATTAATGAGTGATGGGAACACAACATTGGAAATTGCAAAAAAGTTGAACAGAGATCACAGAACAATCAGAAAAGAAATTGAAAACATTGGAAAGATAAGAACAAGGAAACAAACTGGCTTTAAGAATGTCACAGAGAGAGATTTGAGAAAAATTAAATAATAAGCAAGAAAAGTGGATTGACCAGCAAGGAAATATTTGAAGGAGCTGGTGTTGCGAATGTAAATAGAGAGAAAAGATGCAGAATATTAAGAACAATGGCTAGAGACATGAAAGCAACCAAACTACCACCTTTAAGTAAACATCACAAAGAAAACGTGTAAGTTGGGCAAAAAATACATGAAAACTGATTTCTCAAAATTAATTTTTAGTGATGAATGTAGAGCTACATTGGATGGCCCTGATGGCTGGGCTAGAGGTTGGGTCCTTCCTGGAAATAGTCAACCAACACGACTTAGAAGACAACAAGGGGGAGGTGGAGTAATGTTTTGGGGTGGTATTGTAGGCAGTAAAATTATAGGACCCTTCAAAGTTGATGATGGTGTCAAGATAAATGCAGAGAATTATTGTTAAGTTCTTGGACAAGACGTTTTTTGACTGGTACAGGTCACAAACAAGAGGCTTTAAGCTAAGAGTATATTCATGCAAGACAATGCTCCTTCACATTCTGCAAAGCTGACTATTGCCCACCTTGCCAAAAAAAGTTTCAAAGACAACAAATTAATGGAATGGCCCCCAGCCTCTCCAGATATTAATCCAATAGAAAACTTGTGGTCCATCATTAAAAGAGATGTATATGAGAATGGAAAACAATATTCAAGCAAAAAAGATCTCTGGGAAGCAATAAAAACTGCTGCAAGTAATGTCAAAGCCGAAACAGTAGAAAAGTTAAAAATCAATGGATGAAAGACTGATCAAGGTTATAGAATGTCAAGGAGCCCATATTAACATGTAAAATAATATATTGTGTTAATTGTGTTGTGTTAATATATGTATTGTGTTTCTGTGGCCTATATCTTTTGAATTTATTTATAAATAAAAATTTATGTTGCACTTAGTTTGCTTGCATAATAAAATCTCAACCCCAAAACAAGTTATTATCAATATCTTTGATAAGGATAGATATTATAAGCTGAAATTCACAGGGTATATTTATCATATAAACATAAATATATCCTGAAAATTTTACCAATATCGGTTGGTTAATACCAATTTTATTGTGAAAGCACTGACTTGCATAATAAAATCTGACATACTGTACAATATTGTTCAAATTTAAACGAAATACCAGTAACTAATTAACTATCTATATAACCCTACACGGTTTACCCAATTAACTTTACTACAAGCAGAACGGACAAGCTCGCGCAACGATCGAATATCACCGCAAATGAAACGCGTTAGACTCGTTGCTTTAATTTTTACTTTCATTCATTTCACCGAAATGGACCGAACCAAAACTGCGGCAAACACGCCATTTTCGCATAGCGACATTCGATCCCTGGGCTCGTGGCTGCCGCCGGTTCTGGCCAATTTGATAAGGAGGAAATATCACGACCTACACACACACACACACACACACACACACACAAAAAATAAAATAACTTCATTCAGAAGCTAGGCGGGGGAAAATGTCTAATGTTACGCGGCTTTAATACAAAGTTACGAGGGTCGAATGTATTCCCGGTCGTGAGGTAAAAGAACACCGTTGAATGGTCTCGACTCCCAATGATAATACATAACGTCGATATAAATTATTTCTAGCATTGGAAATTAGATACAGCGACGCAATTTTAAATTAACACCGAGAACACGACAGACGTGAAAACAAAGCTCAAAAGTCCAAATTTAAAATGAAAGATACTAGGCGACACGTTCGGAGTCACTCAGACTTCAATTTTGAATACATCGCACTAATTGAAAAATATACTCTATGATGATACATATTCGGAAACTGAAGTAGGTTTCCACCAAAGTGTTGACGAAATGAACGAACGTACATACGCACATACACGAACACATCCACAATGAAAGCAAATGCGCGTACAAATAGTACAAATACGTCCACGAATGTAAACCAAATCGCATTACAACCTCCAAACACGTACACGCGGCTGAACAGTCCAACACACACAAACACACACGTGTAAGCGTATGAAAACATTCATAAATATTGTCACGTACGCGCGTACACCAAAATTGGAGGCCTAAATGCGCACACGAAATATTCAATAATGCAACGAGGCTAAGGACAAAACCAGGCGGACATTAACATCATGCTCGAGTGTGTCATTTCTCCCGTCTTTAATGCAAGAACGAGACAACAGCAGTCTTTCTCCACCTTTTCTCACTCTCTTTTTATTTTCTTTTATTCACAGTTTCCCATTATTCTCTCTCTCTCTCTCTTTTTTTTAAAAAAAAACTATTTTAAGTCTTTTTAATTCTTTTTAATTCTGCTTTTATCATCATTTTACTTTTAAACTTTTTAACTCGCATTTTTTTTCTTACTTTTTCTACCTTACATTTTTCAACTTTATTACATCTTTTATCAGATAAATAATGTTGTACTGAAGCTTCTTTAATATTCAGTTACACACAAACACGCGCAGTGTGGTGTGTTTACGCGGCGTGCTAGTAAACTGGGCAAAAGTAATGTCGAGTGTGTGATAAAAAAATCACCCAACTGCATCTAGGTTATGTTAGATAACCCATTTGGTAGCTGGGAATATTAAAACGTTTCTAAAAAACTAGAAACATTTTTACTGTCGGTAAAAATATATATTAGTCTTGGTTAGGTTAGGTTTAGTTAAGCTAGATTAGCGAGTAGCTCACAGACACCACCTTTCAAGCCCTCAACTGCGTCCGAAACACCTATCACGCCGCCCTCAGTTCGATGGCACTTGTTAAGGTTAGGCACTTGTTAAGGTTAGGCACTTGTTAAGGTTAGGCACTTGTTAAGGTTAGGCACTTGTTAAGGTTAGGCACTTGTTAAGGTTAGGCACTTGTTAAGGTTAGGTTAAATAAAATTTGGTTTGATTAATTAGCTTTTAGGTATAGATTTAAGTCGATAGCTTGCTTATGCTGAGATGCGACCGTGCGCGGGCGCGTATGTGTGTGTGTCAAACTAAAACAGAGGCAGGAGGAGGAGGAGTCTTTAAAGATGGGTCATCACCAAGGTGATCATCATTTGCGGCGCCAACCTTTCCTGTACGAAAGTTGCGAGCTATCTGAACGTTGAAAAAAAGGAAAATGTCTTCAGTTTCTATTTTCAAATGAACTTGATGCGATAAAACTTTACGTTCGGAACGTTTTTGAAGGATGCGTTCTTAATTTTTCTGCAACACTTCAATTAAGTCTACATTCTTTTCATTAGGTAATTTTTCATTTCGAGCCCTTTTTAAATGTTAGTTAGTTTTGAAGCGAGTCTTCTTAGTCAGTGTGCCAAATTTTGCTTTAAATATTAATTTCTTACTATTGCTTATTTATTTAATCAAAGTTAAAAGTGTTCAAGGCTATCAGATTGTAACTGGTTTCGCGCTTCTTCGCAACTCGTAAATTAGTCCTCCGTAGAGATTTTTAAATAAAAATCACCAAGGGTACTTCAGTCTCTATTTAATTAACACAATGATTACTTCATCAAATAATATTAATAAGTCTACGCACGAGTAACTCGGTCACGAAAAGAAACTTTGTTTAAAAAGAAACCACATTTTAAGTTAACTAACGTAGCCACCTTTGGTTCTATAAAGTTTGAAAGATAATGCAAAAAAAATTTCCCCATCTTTAACGGGTTTGCTTCGTTGGTTGTACATTGTTTCTTATGCGAATAGTTCCGTATGCAGCTCCCATATGCGATGATTCAGTGGCATAAAATCTTGTGTGCAAAGGGGGACGGAAGGGGTCTCTTATATTCTGCTCAATGCGAGGCCTATTTTTAAGAATGCCACTTTGTACACTCACAGTCGATCAGTCTGCAGTTATTGTCCTATTTCACCGACTACAGAGGGTCTACATAAATTAACTGGCCTAATGAGAGGATTATACGACATACAGTATGTCGCATCCTAAAATACACATTTTATTCAGTTATACAATGGTAAAAGGTAAAGCGAGCAGACGAGCTGCGTGAAGTCGTACATTTCGGGTGTCTTCACCAATATCATACCCATATTACCCTGAACATTTTGATATATATATATATATATATATATATATTGTGTGTGTGTGTGTTAAACTCACTCACAATGGTCCCCTGAAAGACCGTGACACACACATCGTGCATGGAACAAGGAACTCTTGTGGGGAAAATCAAATCCACTCGTCAGAATAAGTTATGGTAAATGACAAATACTATAGATTTTCTCTTTCATGATGGAAGCCCAACGTGGGCAACAGGTAATGTGCCTTGAAAAATGACGCCAATTGACGACATGCTTGACTTTCTCTTACGAGAATTACATAAGTATGACTGTCACTACCGGCACACACTGGTTTAGAACTCATCAACTTTGCGTCAAAGACTGCAAATTCACATTTAATTGTCAATATTATCAACAGGTTTTTGGGGCGGCCATGGGTAATCCCTTATCGCCCCCTCCTCTAATATTTATATGGAGTTTTTCGAAATAACTTGCATTCCAAGAATCCTGGGGGTTGGCATCCCATGGTTGCGGTACGTCGACGATATTTTGTGCATCTGGCCCATGAGGCGTGACCTGGATGACTTTCTCGTTCAGTTACATAATCAAGTCCCCTCCATTAAGTTTACTTTGGAAGTGGAACAAAACAACTCTATCCCGTTTTTGGATGTGCGTGTACATAGGGAAAGCGCAG
The DNA here is from genome assembly GCA_023014485.1 of Bathynomus jamesi. NCBI lineage: Eukaryota > Metazoa > Arthropoda > Malacostraca > Isopoda > Cirolanidae > Bathynomus > Bathynomus jamesi. The sequence continues at coordinate 687,015 of JAJOZX010000072.1, forward strand.
GTTTTAAGTTTAGTATCTATCAGAAAAAACAAAATTTGTCCTTTGTACAGTTTTACTCTGGCCATGACACCCCCATTAAGAAAGCCATATTTTCTTCTGTTTCTCCGTGCTCTTAGGATCGCCAGTCCGGAATGCATGGATGCCGAGTTGGAAAAAATCAACAATATTGGAAGTGATTTGTGTTACCCAACTGCTTTTTTTTTTTTTTAAATCTTTTCTTTTAAAATTTATGTAGTATTTTCATATGACAATATTGTGAAAAATGTCATAATAAAGAATAGTCCTACCAATAATTCAGGCATTATCTATAAAATTGGTGTAAACAGTGTATGGAAAAACTATATATGCTTACAACATGGTATCGTATCTACAGAAGCTAAGGCTAACAAAGACCCTAAGATCCACTCTAAGGTTAGCCCGAGAGAAAGGAAAGAGTAGGGGGTTAAGAGAAGAGAAGAGAATAAGGGGTTAAGTAAGAAGCAACACCTATCACTCGTGGGTTAACATTCATTCAGAAAAAGAGAAAAAAGATTCACCATCATCATCCGCCGGCCACTGCCGACAAGTCAGAAAATAGTCGGAGAGAATAGGAGAGGGGTGAAAGATGAAAAGAAGTAAAATAAGAACGCTTACAAACCATGCAACACAGTCTTAACTCACTGCCATACCATGCAAACTACAAACATGCAAGTAGAGAGAGTTACAGACATGAAAAAAAAAAAAAGTAGGTACAGTTAACAAAAAGTGGGTTAGTTTACTCTACGAGCTACATCTACGTTCATGTTAGTCTAATTTTTTTTTTTTTTTTTTTTTATTGCTGGCATCACAGCTGGCATGTCACAAGCTGGCATTCATCGTCAACAGACTCATCCTCAAGCACCACCACCAGAGCTCCTGTTGTTAACTTTCTTTTTTAATTTTAAACAACGTTAATATTTTTAAAATGTCTGTCAAGACGGTTCTTAACATATTAACGCTGGTAGAATGAACGACTGACGCGGGAAGATTATTCCATTTATCAATTACTTTAAACGTAAAGAAGTTTTTAGCGATATTAGTAATGAAACGTCTGCCACGCAACTTAAATCCGTTATTGCGAGCATTACTATTATCGAAAGTGAACAATTTGTCAAAATTTACGTTATCGATGTTATTAACGATTTTGAAAACTTCAATAAGCTCCCCCCTTAATCTTCTAGTTTCGAGTGAATACAGGTCTAACTCTTTAATCCTTCCATAAGGCTTATTGCGCAATGACGGAATAAGTTTCGTGGCACGACGCTGAACCCTTTCTAACCTATCAATATCCTCACGCAAGTACGGGCACCAAAACTGAACGGCATATTCTAAATGAGGCCTGACTAGGGACTTGTAAAGGGGCAATATAATATCCTTCGATTTAAATTCGAAATTACGCGCTATGAAGCCTAACATCCTATTAGCTTTTGCGCAAGACTCCAGGCACTGGTTCCTAACCTTTAAATCTTAGTTACGCGTACGCCTAAATCTACTTCCTCGTCAACGCTCGCTAACTCCCTATCATCCATCGTGTACGCGTAATTATTGTTGCGAGAACCTATATGCAAAACTTTACATTTATCTACGTTAAATTGCATCTGCCACTTATCGTCCACTCCATAATCCTATGTACATCGTCTTGGATCCTATTTTTATCGTCCTCGTTAACAACCTTACCGCTTATTTTAGTATCGTCCGCGAATTTTGACACGTTATTAATCAATCCTACATCTATGTCGTTAATGTAAATTACGAATAGCAATGGGCCTAACACTGAACCCTGTGGGACACCGCTACCTACATCTAACCACCCCGATTCACTACCATTAACTACGACCCTCTGCCTCCTAGCACGAAGCCATTCTTCTAACCAGTTAGCTACCTGACCGCGTATACCGTGCGCTTTAACCTTCGCAATTAGTCTCCTATGTGGTACCTTTACTTCTTAATTAAATATAAATTATTAATTAATTGAATTAAATATCTACAAAATTGCCTCGGAATTGGCGACATACCCAATTGGGAATGAAAATAATTGCCATACATTCATAGAACACAATATGGAGGCATTGGGCCCACCCAACCACAAGAAAAATTTATTACTTCTTGTTCAAAATTTTCCACTGCTGACTCATGAAAATTACATCGAGAGAAGAGTCAACGAACTTTGCAAAATCAGCAAATAAAAAAAGACGAAGATTTATACTAGCGGCACTCTGAGTTGCTTATGTTACAGCGATGCTTTAAGCAAGGAAGATATACTTTATCTTCCTATAAGTTGAGTGAATAACATGTGATATAAACCTAATAACGCAAAAGGATAGGCCTATTGCTTCAGGTATTTAAATACAGTGACTGCCTATATTAATTACATCAAAGCAACTCGTTGTGTAACTCCATTGTACCGTGGCCCTAACATCGAAAAACATCGTCGCGTCCTACGAACAGAAGCGGGGCTAAACGAAATAATAAGGTAAGGCAATTTCTTTCTTTACCATTAAGCAGCGCAAATACCGAAGACAAATAAACAAAGAGGTCCTTTGAAGACCTACACATACACAACTCTCTAACGAAAAAACGTAGGGCTTTTGTCGTTAACTCTCCACTGTAATCTGCTGAAAATTTCCAACAGACGAGGGTATCAGGCAATCAATCCGTAGCCCTATATAGTTTTTCATACAGTGACTTCTTTTACAGTGGACAGACGGGAAAACACTTGAACACGCGTGTAAAATAACATCCAATATTCCGTTAGAACGGGACAGTCGTCCAATGTCCTTTTTCGTTCATTTCTCAGTTGTTCCATTGTAATGATCGGAATAATTCTTCCGTTTCATTTCACTCGAGCAACATTCTTTATAGAACGTTATTGAGTCTGCCATTATTCAACTTACAAGCAATTTCAACCTTAACCAGGGCCTTTTTTCGCTTAATCCTGTTATTTTGAATTCATTCAGAACAGATTTAAATAAGATGTGCAAGACGCTAAAACTCTGGTAGCTGTTCCACATGAATTGTATGTTGGCTCCTAAATATTTTCTGTACTAATTATATTTTTTTTTTTCTTTGTGATCTATATATAGTCTCAATCTTATGAATAATTTTGGTGTTCCTGAGGATTAAACGAAAGCGCTTGAACACTATTTCGTGTTTTATTTTCCTTCTTGATTATTTTCATCATATATATTATTCACGCGTTACCTCCGTGAAATAATATTCATTGGCATTAACCACTCGTATCGTTTCCTCTTATTAGGCCCAGAGAACGTTCGGCATAGACCGTCCTACACAGAGCTGGGTACAGAGGACGTGAGTAGGCGAAAGCCATTGTTCCCAGAGACTGATAAGAGAAACTATACTAGTGAAAGACGAGTCTGCTCAGTTTTGGCACTCTTGTTTTCTCAGGTGAATCAATCGTTCGAGTAGTTTGCTTCAGGAGGACGGATCTGGGCATGGAAAACCCGTGGTTATATGTTCAATCCGAAATTGGTGCAACCCGATGTGAAATTCGGTTGTTGTGCCGTTAGGGTGTGGGCAGGCATTTGGCACTTGTATCGCAACAGGAGGAATGTGGTGACGTTTGGATGATCCATTGGGTGGTTGGTTGTATGGTATGTGATACGTGGCTGAGTCTCTCGCGCGATTGGACTTTTGAATTTTGTTTGCTTGAAAGCAGACGGCTGGTCTCGAATTATCGGAATTTTGGCGTTTAAAGCGTGAAATTTAAAATAAGAAATAATTCTCACTGAAGGTTTCCCCGTAAAGGAATTTCTGTGTTAACAATATTAAATTAGTTGTTGTCCTCCGTAAAAGAGGACACGGAGTTGGGAGCTAAATTTCGCAACTTCTCATTAGTAACCTGCTTGGTGACTTCTTTGTAAATAAACCCCTATTTGTAAAGTTTAAAGCGCCATTTATTTAAATATTTAATATCGTAACTTTGGGTTAAGTTTGGGTATTTAAATTTATTTACTTTATACTTATCAATATATAGTTTCTTAATTTAATGTTTTACTGTTCCTGGCTGGGACGGCCTCGCGCTATAAAAGGGAACATATACTTATTTGCTATAGAATTCTAGTCACGGTAACAGTAAAGGGTGTCAGGAAATGATTGCCCCCCCCCCCCTGTACAGAAGAAACTGAAAGGAATAGAAAAAAACAGACAAAACCACGCGAAAGAGCGTTTAATTTGAATAAAAAACACTTGTTTTAATATCGGGTGTTGCCCCCATTTGCAGCTCTGACGGCCATTAATCGACGGGGGTATGATCCCAGAAGTGTCTCAAAAGATCGGTATCATGACTCATTTCTTCAAGGACTTCGTTGATCTTTGCAGTCATAATTTCTGTTGAATACCGATTCTGAATGGGTTTTCCAGCATTAAGGACTCCACCCGATCCTTCATGATGGATCCGACATGTTCACAGACATTAAGATCGGGAGAATTGCCAGGCCATTCATTATTTCAGAAAAAATCAATGTTATTGTCCTTAAGCAGTTGTTGAGTCGCAAGTGCTTTCATACAGGGGGCTTTGTCGTGAAGAAAGGTTGCCTGTTCAACATCCAAAACACACTCGGGGTCTTTCAAAAACGGAGTTACATGTTGGGCTAAAATTACATTTCGAAAATAAGGCCCATCCCAACTGGTTCCTCTTGGTTTGATAACCCAGATGAGCTTCCGAATAGAGAACATAATGAAAACACCCACACATGCTGGATTTTTTACTATTTCTCGATACTTCTGGTCGTCTGGGACTTCATCAGTTGTTGTTGCCCAAACCCGATCATTCTGAAAATTTTGTTTTCTGGAGACATAAACGAAGAATTCATCGCTGACAACCAAGTGAAGGAAATCGTCTTCCGTCCATTCCTCAAGATAATCACAAAACCATAGCCGATCTTCAATATTAAGATCACTCTTCCGTGGCTTAGCTTAGCTATTTCATGCCAAGCACTCAAGCCTTGGCGAACTCGAAATTGATGCACAAATTGCCGATTGACTATCTTACCACGACGGATAAGTATCTCTTTCGCTACCTCAGAGCAGCTCTTCTTTCGGCGCCGTGATGCAGCAAGCACAATGTCTTTTCGATTCTTGAGATAATTTCTCCGGTCTTCCTCCTCGAATTCTGTTTCACAATCTTCAGGATTCTTATTCCAATTCCTTTTGACAAAGTCTTCTGATCTTTTTAATCTCTCAGCCACCCATTATCGAGTTATGAAAGTTGCACCAGCTTCCTTTGCTTCACGAAATGTGACAGCTCGAATGCGGTCAAGAAATAGAATATAATGGTTTTTATTCAGATTTTAACGCTCTTTCAAGTGGTCTCGCCGGTTTTTATCTATCTCTTCTAGTTTTTGCTCTACAGGGGGGGGGGGGGCAATCATTTCCTGACACCCCGTATATTAAATCCAGTGTCGCGCCCGTTAACTCCTAAAGTCAGCGCCGTTAACGCTAAGCATTTCAACAGTTGGCGACGATAACGCTTTGGCGCTAATTTTTTCCGAAACCACCTCAATTTATATATGTTCCGTCTTCAGTAATTTACTTGCATATATTAGCGCACACATTGATATAATTAGTTGCAAAGGTACAAAAATGTGACGTTATAGTCTACGAAAATGAAAACATTTTTACGTAGGAGTCGAGTTCCTTTTGTATATATTAATAGGGAAAACAAATCAACTGAAAAATAAATTGTATTCAATTTATACGTCTATACGTCTTGTATGTCATGATCAACTTGCAGTTAGTGGTGCCTCAGGGTTTTTTTTTTTTTAAATAATGGAGATTGCAGTCAGCGAACCAAATTTTAGTACGAGTGGTTTTGAAAAATTAGTGACTGACTTTCTCTAAAATCTTAGGGCCGCTACCACTTTCGCTAACAATTTTGAAAAATAGCGTCGCTAACAGTATCGCTAATAAAAGTTAGCGTGAGCGGCGCTATCACAGTACTGATTACATCGTAGTTATCATTGTTCTCAAGTACGTCTATGATACTGGTATAATGCTCTATTAGTCGCGATAGGCACACTTCGCTCGTTCAGTGAGACAATGGTTAAATGAGAATCTTCGTCGCAGATGGATAGGACGCCGAGGTTGTGTGCAATGGCCAACCCGAAGCCTTGATTTGACCCTTTTGACGTTTTCTTGCGGGGCCACAAAGTCCGTTGTTTATGAGTCAAGACTCCGAACGATCCAGCAGTTAAAAGAAAAAATTATGGATCAGTGTAACGGAATTAGTGCGGAAACATTTCAAAACGTAACCGATAGTTTACAAAGACGAGTAGAAGTGTGTCAACGGCGACATGGAATGCAATTTGAGCATGAACTGGATTATTTGGAAAGTGGATTTGTAATGTATAGTTATAACAGAATTGAACGAGAAAATAGTTTCATCTTGTTCTAATGAGAACGGACTTTTGTTATATATATATATATATATATATATATATATATATATATATATATATATATATATATATATATATATAATGCGTGCATGCGCGCGCAACCTCTAAACACTTTATACATTTGTATTATTAACGTTATTTATAGTAATAAATTAAACTGGAAACAAATTTACAAGTAGTTAAATGCAATCACAATAAGCATGGATATATATCCCTTCAAGTCTATAGGAGACAAATCAAAGTCGTCTCATCCACACACGAGTAACCACTGCAATGGGACTACTCAATTGACTAATCAAGCAATGCTGACGCAGTTTGAGGGGCAGTAACTTAGCTTAAATAAATAATTAAATCCTAAGAGCAATATTCAGAGGCAAATATATTAAACAACGAACACGCTGCCTCGAAGGTGAAATCGAATCATCAGCTGTAACTTTCATGTAAGCAAGAAGCTATCCGCTCTACTGATTTACGCACGCGGAAAATCTCATTAAAATTCCCGCCATCTTCGATAAACATTAAAACTGAAATTCCAGTTAAAATCCACCTCCAACATACACACATTCAAAACTTTACATACATATATATATATATATATATATATATATAATATATATATATATATATATATATATATATATAATGAATAAAACCACGAAGGGAAAAGAAACACAAAGGGGTGCTCAAGCGCTTTCGTCTAATGACATCCTCAGGATGTCATTAGACGAAAGCGCTTGAGCACCCCTTTGTTTTTCTTTTCCCTTCGTGGTTTTATTCATCTAAATATTTTTCACGTGTCACTTTCGTGAAATAATTTTTCATATATATATATATATATATATATATATATTGACTGGATTCTTTGGATCTGATATATTTGCATGTCCGTTATATAATAGATATAGAGTGTAACTATTTGTAGATAGTAGTCTATTATGACTTGATCCTCTGGATCGAGAGATTCTATCTTTAGTTTTAAATCGATAATTAATTATTTTTAAATTGATAATGTATATGGTTGTAAATTTTGACTTGGTCCGCAATCGATATGGACCGTGACTTGATGGATACCGTAATGAAATTGACCGGATTCTTTGGATATGATATATTTGCATGTCCGTTATAAATAGATATAGAATGTAACATATTTGTGGATAGTAGTCTATTATGACTTGCTCCTCTGGACCGAGAGATTCTATCTTTAGTTTTAAACCGATAATTAATTATTTTTAAATTGATAATTATTTAGTTTCGTAAAAATTGGTCGTTGCCAATTTACCAGCAGTTTTTAAATAAGTTTCTTATGTTCTTGTGGTTCGGAACCCACGTAAAATTGTAGGTCCCCTCCACCACCACGGAGGACATACAGTTAGGTAGACCAGCCATGAGTGGATCCTAGGGTCTGTGTTGGTCTGAAACATTATAACATTATTATAACATTATTATATATATATTCTTGTTCCTGTTCCGTGCGTTGGTCTCTCTTCACACGAAGGTCAAGCTGGTGGCCCCGCCTCTAGGTCTGGCTTGGTGGAGGAGAGTCGCTTTCTTGCGCTGTCCACCGTACATAGCCAGGTACACCCGACTCATCTGGTACCGTCCGGAGCCAGGCATCGTCTTCTCTTCAAGACTTCAACTTTGACCCCTGTAGCTTCCTAAGGTCCTTTGAAAGCTGGTTAAAAAGTCTTGGCCCCCTGACAACCAAGCTATTTTCCTTCAGTGTTGAGGAGGTCCCTTGTCGGCCTTTAATTTGGGAACACTACACATTCTGCCTTTCCTATTTTCCAGCGCTGTTTGGATGGTAATTGGGTTTAGTTTAAGGTTTGGTACCAGTTTTTCGATCATTTTCCGTATGTAGATTATGGTGTACCTCTCTTCTTTTTCTTTCCAGGGAGTACATATTTAGTTTACGTAGTCTTTCCAGTAGTTGAGTTCTTTGCAGCCATCAATCTTGGCTGTGAAATGTGCGCGCGTTTCTTCGTTTATTAATTTCTTCCTTTTTATATGGGGACGTCAAAACTGAGCAGTATTCAAGTTTTGGTAAAATCAGTGTTTTTAGCAGGGGAATCATTACTGTCCTGTCCCTTCTTCTAAACGTTCTTAGTACCTGTCTGGCGACTCTCTTTGCTTTATTTATCGCTATCTGATTTTGAGTTTCGAATTTCGCATCATCGGTCATTATCATCCCCAGATCGATCGCTTTCGTGCTTCTCTGATTTTCCTGTCTACCTGGAGCGTAATATGCAGTCTGTTTAAGTTCCTCTTTTCTATCATATCTCAAGAGCTGAAATTTCTCGGTGTTAAATGTCATGTTATCTTCTGACCATTTGTATATTTTGTTCGTGTCCCTCTGCAAGGCCTCCACTTCATTTACATCGCTGATTTTTCTGCTGATCTTTGTATCGTCCGCAAAGGATGTTACTATACTGTTGCTGTTTATTCCGCTGTCTATGTCTGTTAGCATGATAATGAACAGAAGTGGGCCAGTACTGTCCCTTGTACTACTGAGCTGCGTACTTCCGATTCTGATGATGATATACCTTGAATTTTGACGACCTGTAGACGTTCTCCGAGGAAGTTGTAGATCCATTTTCCCACTTTGCTTGTTATTCCCATATATTTCATTTTATGCGCTATTATACCACGATCACATTTGTCGAAAGCTTTAGCAAAATCTGTGTATATGACATCGTAGCTGTAATTGCCTTCCAGTGCATCTAGGATATTGTTGTAGCGTTCTATTAGTTGTGATAGGCATGATCTACCTGATCGGAATCCGTGCTGATTTTCGTTGAATCTTTTCAGTGTCTTCAAGAAATCATAAATTTTCTCTCTAATATATATTAAATTATGGTGATTTCCAGCAAACCCGTATCTGTTTGTATAGTTAGTTAGTTGTTGTTGTTGTTGTTGTTGTTTAGCCGATCAGCCCAACCTGATCGAGCAGGCCGGCGGCACGCAGGTAACCGATCGCACTTTCCGGAGTGGACCAGAGGTTCAGTGCACTGGGTGTTGTGCTGTGTTCGTTGTTGTGCTAGAGCGGTACACTCTCATATAATGTGTTCAATTGTTTATGGTGTGTCCTGGCACAGGTGACACGTGTCGTCTGTGGAGTTGTCTAGTCTGTGTTTATATGTCCGTAAGTTGGGGTGATGTCCACATCGGAATCGTGCTAAGTTAACTCGATCCGATCTGCTCAGGCTGATCTCTGACCTGTTAATGGGTGGCGGCTTCGCACCTAGGACCGCATTCGGACCGAGTCGTGTCAGTGCTTTGTGGGTTAGGTGTGTGTGTGTGTGTGTGTGTGTGTGTGTGTGTTTTCTATACTGTGTGATGTGTGGGGGGTGGTATGGAATGGAGTATTTGGTTGTAATGTGTCTCTGGTGTTACCTTAATGGTTGCGAGGTGTCGGTGCATGATTGTACATGTAGTGGCAAGGGTGTTGTGGATTAGTTGTCGCTGCTGCCATGAATTGTGTTCCCCTCATGTCTAAATGTTCCCTAACTTTCAGTATTTTTGTTTTTGTGTGCAGGTGTTCTATTGATGTTTGAGTGCATCCTGTAATGATACGAAGTGCTTTGTTTTGTATTGTCTGTAAGGTGTTTGTGTGTGTGTGTTTGAGATAAATGGGTGCCCAGCATGGGCTAGCATAGTCCACAACTGAGCGAATATATTGTTCGTATATGAGTGGTTGTTGTTTCCTGCTGGTGTCCAAAGTTTTTGCCTGTAAGTACCCTAAGCATGTTAAGTCTTGGCGTACATTTGTTTTTAATGTCCTGTTTTGGTCCTGTGAGTGTGTGGAATGTTGTTGTTGTTGTTTAGTGTAAGCTGTGGAGTTATCTGGTGTTCTTTTGTATGGCTTGTAAACAAGGTGATGGTTGATTTTGTGGGTGCTACTTTGAGTCTATTGTGCGTGAGCCAGTCTCGTATAGTGTTTATGTATGTTTATAGGTTATTTGTAGCAGTGTCGATGTTGTTGTGGGTGGATGTTAGAGTGATGTCATCCGCATATGATAAGGTAAGCTCGTTATCTATGGGTGTTGGAATGTCACGCGTGCATAAGTTGAACAGTGTTGGTGAGAGAACAGAGCCTCGAGGGACCCCGTTCGGAAAAAGCTCGTTTTTGGATGACTTGCCATTAAATGTGACACGCGCGAATCTTCCTGAAAAATAGTTGCTCAGCCATCTTTTAGTGTTATTGCGCATGTTTGTGTCGAGTATTTTGTTTATGAGAAGGAAGCGTGGGATAGCATCAAACGCTTTACTAATGTATGTTGTTGCTAATAGCCTAATAGTGTACGTTGAGCTGGTCGCTTAATTTAACAGTGAAAAACACGCGCAATTGCACATTTTATCAAACAAACTATTACTGTACATAATTTGTATCACCATTTGCACTTTGTCGGAAGTATGTTCCATCACACGTGGGTATTTATAAGCAAGAAATGCCAAAGAAATAATTACAAAATTAATAAATTAATTAATTTACTCGGATCCTACTTTAATAACGTCACAGATAGCAATTGTTTCCCCTCTCGAAACGTCTCCATCTCGAATAAATATTTTAAATCGCGCGATTTATTTTTAAATAAGCGTAACTTACGAAACATTCTCAACCCGAGGTCTCGAACACGAGAGTAAGCCGTATACTTCGCAAACCATCGGTTCTCGAATTGAGCGCGTCAAATTCGCAACTTATTTCATGTTGAGCACATTCATTTATTTTCAGTTTTAAACACTGAACTTTCATGTCAGAACATTTGCGTATATTTGAGCTATTTGTAACTTCCGACAATTCGTACAACAACGAATCTGGACCAATTGTGGCGTATTTAAGCGAAACATATTTAACCCATTAGCGCTCATTGCTATGACGCAATCTTTTAGATCGCGTCATATCAATGACTCGGACTGAAGATCGCGCGAATACGAGAAAAAGTGACGCGATAATGAATATGACAAACAATTTTGTCGGTAGTAAATTCTACCAATTGCACTAATAGGTTAAGAATTAAGATAAATGAGTGTGATAACGCGTGCACCGGTCAGATAGCGCGTCTTTATCTCGAAAACATCAAACACTACTTTAGTACAATTGGTGTTATTTGTAATAAAGTATTTGTGTAAGGCCAGACATTTTTGTGCGCTACTCTGTGGCAGTGATGGAACTGAAAACAGTCACAATGTATCATATGACACTGTAAAAAATACTATGTTAAATTCATGGTAAATAACTATTTTCCAGTTTAAAAAAATAAATAAATAAATAAATAAATAAATAAATAAATAAAAATAAAAAAATAAATAAATAAATAAATAAATAAATAAATAAATAAATAAATAAATAAAAATAAAAAAATAAATAAATTACAGTAAATCCAAATTACACAAAATATTTACCTTAGCTAGATTTTACTGTTGTTTCAATATTAACATTTTTATCAATTTAAAAATAATGTTATTTTAACAGGTTTATGCTGCCAATAAAAGATACTTAAAACTTAATTTAAAATTTCACGAGTCAGTTGTCCGCTATTTTGATATATATAATATTTGTTTAAACAGTGATTATAAAGTAAAATTATACAGTAACAGTCGATATGCCAACTTCAGACTGTTCATTTACCAGCTAAAACTGTATTTTCAAATCACATATGCCACTGTTATTTTGACAGAAAGAACATATCGCTTAAAGAATAACCACAATCAGTATAGAGAACGCATTGTAATTTTTATTCCACAAACTCTGTTGTTTTAACAGCCAATGATTGTTGTTAAAACAGTGCCTGTGTCTTCCGCACTTACAGTAAGAGTTCAGTCGAAAATTCAGTACTGTTAACTTAGATTACAGTGCAAACTTTCATATTAGAACTTACGCTGTGCTAAAAATCAGTACTCGAAAAACGTACTAAACGCCACTGGGCGCGCAACGTATATATATATAACGTTCAGAATAGTTGTACGTATATCATTCAGAATAGTTTACGTGATACTTTACGAGTTTTAAAAGAACGCACTTTATAAGGTATCTTTCAAGCTACATTATGAATCTTTAACGATCATAAATATTTAAATACAATTAATTCTCATTGTTAAAACAGGGTGTCCATAAATGTTTACCCTGAAAACTATGTTCTCGTTTTAATGACGAATCTTACGTGTTTTCTTTTTACAGGTGATTCCGGACACGCATAGAGTTTTCTGTGCTGGTGTGTTTCGTCTACCGCATTCGCCGCTAGGAGCGCTGTTGTAGCTGTTCAGTTAAGATGGCGTCTGTGACAGAGAAGGCACAATGTGTTGTGGTTTGCAGAAACAAAACCTCCTGTCAGTGTTCAGCGAAGGTTCAGAACAAAGTATGGAAAGAATCCACCTGATGTGAAGTTAATTAAGTCTGGATGAAAAAATTGTTGGAAACTGGAAACGTGGAAAAGAGAAAGAGCAGTGGTATAGACCATCAGTTTCCGATGGGACGGTGGAAAACATTCAAACTGCTTTCACACGGTCACCAAGGAAATCGGTGAGACAAGCTTCATGCCAACTAAAGATACCGAAGTCTACGGCGCGCAAGGTGTTACACAAACGTTTGAAGTTACACGCCTACAAGGTACAAATTGTTCAAGAACTGAAGCCTGATGACCGTCCAAAACGTGAACAATTTCTCTGGGGTCATGTTAAAGATTTGGTTTATGCAACAGTTGTTCCAGATATCAGGACATTACGAGAACGCATTGCGAATGCAATAATTAACCCACAAATGTTGGAAAATGTGTGGCCTGAGTGTGAATACTGTTTAGACATTTTACGTGCCACTAGGGGTGCACATGTGGAAGCTTATTAGTATCAAAACTTTGTATGTTTATCTACTTATGATTAAAACTGTGTTTGAATACGTGTTTATTTAAAAGTTATAGCATGCTTTAATCAGGGTAATCATTTGAGGATTTGAAAATAAGTTTAGAAGTAAAATTTTTATCGCAGCCATCGTTTTCCACGCATCCCATCCACTAATTTATCTAATTTTAAAATTATGATGCATAAACAGTTTTAAAAACCTGTCTTATAATCGACTCGGGAGGTGAACGTTACCCCCGAAAACGAAACTCCAAGCTACGATCTCGCATCCATTCGCTACCCATAATAATATCAGACAAAGCAAAAAATATTGACGGCGACTGCCCGACTGAAAATGGGATTGAAGTCTCGTTCGAAATTAGGGTACGCGCTGTTAAATTCCTAATGCCACTTATAACAAACAAAAGACTTAAAATAACGATACTTGACCGTTGTTTCAACGGTAAAAATTATTTTTACCGATACTTAAAATAGTAGTAATAAACCGGCATATTTAATGATGCCTATTTCATCGAATCAAATTAAGTAGTTAAAATATAGGGTTTTGTCTCGTTGTTTTGATATACAGTAGTGGGAATAATTTTTTTAAATACAGTCACTGTTAAAACCACAGTTAAATATCTGCATTAAGGGGCACTGTTAAATAAACAAAATATCGTCCATCGTACAATTAGCCAGTAAAATACTATTAAAACGACAATTCTTTTTTTTTTTTTTTGTTACAGTGCAGCACTCTCTTCTGAATGTACTCCAATAGGTAGTTGCCAAAAAAATTCTATTATCCCTGGACTGGACTGTTCAGTTTTAATTTTGGCTCGCAGGCAGGCCTAGATGTGGTATTACTACTGCCTGCAGCCGAAATAAGTTTGAGAACCCCGTTCTATACTTTCGTGTAAAATGAGCGCAGCGCAACAGAGTTAGAAACAATGATGGACTCGGGTGGTAAAAATACGCAACGAAGGGTAAACTAAAAGCTTCGTGTTCTCCACATAACATTTTTTATACTCGAAGTTGGTGTGTGGCAGTGGGCAACAGCAACGAAGGTTACTGGGCTGAGCATTATTTTATTTTAAGGAAACGTATACAAGATCAGCAAATTCACAAATCAGCTGGACGGCACCAAATAAGCCAGAACGAAGGTATCACGCATCCAAAAGGAACGAGAACCCTTATTACCCTTATTCATTCGTTATCTATTGACCAAACCAATTCCAAAGATTTTCTACGCAATAAAAATGGTCGTTAAATGAATAGTAAATGACCGTCATTTATAACAATTCTGCCGTTTTCAATAAAACGGCAAAATACATTTTGAAATGCGAATTACGGAGAATATTCATCCACGGTGGATTTAGCTCTCGTTTCACCAACGTTTTCATCAGTTTAACAGATGTATACTGTCAGTATAATAATATCCTTAAAAATTACTTTACAATTTCATAAAGCAGTTTCCAAGTATTTTAATATATATTATTTGTTCACGCAGTGAGTGCGAGTTAAATTGTACATTAAGAGCAGATTTACAATTTTATTAAAGGTTAATTTAAAAGCTGAATCCGTAATTCTTCAAATCATTGGTATCCAACTACTATTAACTTTTTAAATACATCATCATTAAAGTAATTAACTATTTATTATCAAGTTACATACTAAAACCCCTCCTCGCTACAACCTCAAAGAGATCCGTGTACCACAGGTTGGCAATCGCCGGCTTAAAGAATGACTGTAACCAGTATATTTATAGCAACGAAGTGACGAAATTTTAACCGTTAAGTTTCATGTTTAAGAAGTTCATTGTTATTTTAACGATAAATAACAGTCTTTAAAACAATGCCAGTAACTTGGACGCGTGTAGTAACAGTTGGGAAAAAAAAATAAATAATAAAAAAAAAATATATCACTACTTCACATTACTTAAATATCCAAATAAATTTAACTGAAATTCAATGACTATTTTAAAATAACTTTTCGAGGGAGTAAAAATTTTATTTTGTGAACGTTTGGCGGCATATGGAGAGACTTAAGCTTCCCGTATTCTACGAATCCATCCGCTAATTTATCTACAATAATTTAAAAACTATGATAGATACAATTTTGTAGCGCATCTTAAGTCGATTTGGGAGGTAAATATTACCTTAAAATGAAGTGCCCGTCATAATTTTACATCCGAACACTACCCAAATACCATCATCAAATTTTTTTTTTTTTCCCCACTTCCATTGCGCGACTTTTAAAATACGATCGAACATTTTTGTTCGAAATTACTGTACGTTACTGTCAAATCTACAATGCCCGTTATTTCGGAAAGAAAACGACTGGTTAACTTAACAGTACCCGACTGTTGTTTCAACGGTAACAGTAAAAATTAATTGTAGTGAAAATAAAGGCATTTCTCTTGATTTTACACGATAGAATTACTAATTTTAAAATACAGTTACTGTTAAATCTCTGCTATATGGAGAGCAATGTTAAATAAACGAAATACTGTCTACCGTAAAATTAAGAGTAAAATATTGGTTCCCAAAACTGTTGGGGGGGGGTTTTTTTTAGGTTTTTTCTCGAGTGATCTGGAAAGAACTGCTAACAGCAACATTTCTCTCACCATACAGCGGGTCCAACACTAACCACCAACATTTGAGGCAATAATGTTGGTATTTAGCGACATACTTTTAACAACATGCAACTTCGAATTCAAATGTTCCTGGAGAACATACGTGTAGGGGGGGGGGGGGTATATATCCCCAAGTAGCCCATATAGTAAGCCACCCTTTTTAGTAATTAAATCGGATTTTGTAAATAAGTCAAATTTTCTTGTACAACAACCTACCTTTTGATATTAGGTTACGTTAGGTTAACTCAGGTTAACCTAAACTAAAACAAATTGATCACACACACACACTATGGTGTAAAATCTAAGCAGATAAGCTTAATTAGCGTGCCTGCAAGCTGACTCACGCCACTGATTCAATTCCCATCAACAGGCTGAATGGCATTGGGATAGCTACACACTCATTTGAGAATAAATAAGGTCAAGATGGATATTAGTATTAACAAATTCATATTTATTTTCTCAAAATAGCTTCTATATACTGTGGTCCCTCATGAAAAGAAGTCACAAGATTTCCCGTTTCATAATAAAAAAAACAATACCTAATCATTGGCGAGGAATAAAATGTATATTATAATAATAATAATAATAATAATAATAATAATAATAATATAATAAAAATAAAAAAAAGGTTGGATTCAAACCTAAAACCTTCAGCAAGCCAAGTGCGTGAAAATTGGAAAGGTTTTATCGATGTAGCCAAGCATAATTATTAGGAAAAATACTTTTTTTTTTTACTATTGAAAGCACATAACGCACTTCCAAAATTTGGCAATTTCTTTTTTGTAGATAATTCTGTGAAAATATTACCCAAAATTCCTGACATTTCCAAATTTCAAATAAATGTTTCTTTTGATTTTGGTTACCAAAGTTTGAGAGATGAGAAGGTCAAAGGTGCGTGTCACCGAGTAAAATGTAATGTCGGGGTTACGCTCGAAGTAAATGAGTGGGAGTTAGAGGGGAATACGGTAGAGAGAGAGAGAGTGTTAAGATAAAGAATAAGAGAAAAGAAGAAGAGCAGTGGGTAGAATAAGAGTGAATGAAAACGATATACTGTACTGTATGTGAAGGAAGCGTATGAGAAGGAAATCAGTGCAATAAGAACGAAAGGCAGACCCGAATCAATGAAGGACTGAATCGCGATAATACGCACGCTTAGACCACCATAAAAAGATTATGAAGTATACGAAAAGGAAAAATGGAGGTCTGGGAGGAAACGAACCTAAAAATAAGGTATACGAAAGGAATAAACTACTATACTACTACTACTACACAAATATGATACGATACTGACGACAAACGGGGAATGATGAAAATAAAACGATGGAAAAAGACAAAATATAAAATAAAGTTAGTACCAAATGACGATAAATAAAAAAGGAGTAAAAAGGGAGGGAGGGAAGATAGACGATAGAAAAAAAAAAAAAAAAAAAAAAAAAAAATTACAAAATAAAAGGCAAAAACAAAAGTTAAGGATAAAAATTGGCAATTAATCATAAAATATTATTTCCAAATAAATTTTACATTTTCCAAGGGACTCAATATAATCTGCGCTTCTCGGTGATATACATTACTATACAAAAGTATTGAGACACCTGCCACTACATCTTAGAATGTACTCGAACTTTCTACCAGGTTTTATGTTGTTGAATGCGTGTTAAAGTTTGCAATAAAGCGTTTTTAAAATACAGGGTGTACATAAAGTCAGCATCTATTTTTGTGAAGCACTTGGAAATTATATGGAATTCAATCATAAAATGATAAAGTGGTAACATTTATTAAATAATTAAGAGTAGGATTCCACGTGACGCCCATCAGTATCCATGCACAGCTCAAATCGTTCCGCAGCATTTCTAAACACATTCTGGAGCATTTGCGGGGTTATGTTATCTGCAGCAGTTCGTATACGTAAGTTTTCAAGACTCGTAATCTTCGTCTGATAGACGTGCGATTTGATAAAGCCCCATGCAAAGAAATCTAAAGGGTTAAATCTGGTGATCTCGCTGGCCAAGGTCTTTTGTTGCTTCCGCGTCCGATCCAGCGATTTGGAAAACGTCCATTTAGATAATCCTGAACAATTTTGGCATAGTGA